>WTSP01008910.1:48264-64911 GCA_025331215.1 Actenoides lindsayi
TTCCAACTCCCCCTGGCTCGGTTCCTGTGTGGGCTGCCCTGGGTGACCCTGCTCTGGCAGGGGGGTTGGACTCAATCTCCCGAGGTCCCTTCCAACCCCTCCCATTCTCTGATTCTGTGATCTTACAGGAGCACAGATACACAGTGCCTGAGCTGGTGTCATTCTTGCCACTGCTAAATTGACCACGCAAAAAAAAAAAGCTGGACAAATTTGAAACAGCAGCATTGGCTTATCCCAGCTCAACTCTTTGTGTTAAGTGACTGCAGAGGTTTGGAGGCAGTGCAGCAGAAGCACTAAAGCTGTGTGTCTTGTATCATCAGTTCAGAACATAAACCAACCACTCACCATGGGAATTTAGATAAGAGCTTTCTTTGGTAAGGTTTGATTTCAGAATTCTCGGTTTACAGCAGTTTGTTCCTCTAGAACGAACTGTTCCTCTGCACCACTTCTGTCAGAAGTCCTAATACTGGTTAGATGGATTATCTGCTCCCATGAAGCAATTCCCATGTTTTTAATTCAAGACTGCTTTTTCTTTTTACTCTAATTCATTGCACATTAGTTAAGATCACTTCTAGCTACGGAACAACATCCCAGAAGATGTGGTGACAGGATAAAGGATGAAGGAATAAATGAAATGAATGATGCTGAAACCTGGGGTGAAGTCTATTGTGCAGTGGTTGTCTGTTGGGTTTGATGTTGACCTGTATGTGTGTTTACCAGCGATGCCTTCTGGGTGGACTCTGATCTTCTCACAGTTTGTGATTGACTCGACACATTTGAAGTGTCTGAGCTAAAAGCTATCTTGATATTGCTTAGACAGGAAAAGACAAATGCCTCCAGTGCTACTAAATGCTGTTTCTGTCCATGACTCTGAAGCAAGGCATTGTTCCTTTTATCTGACATCATGCAAGACACGGCCTTTTTCTTCCAAGGTCAGGAGCTCAGATGCTGTAGCTGAATATTTATAGGACTGCATAGCTGCTTATCCCATACAAAAATCACTTCACGGTCATTTTCCAGTGCCTCCAAATCCCCTTTGTGGAAGAGTTCAGAAGTAAAACAGGAATCTGCAGGTATTACTATCACACCTTGTTTTCAGGGGAACTTGTCTTTTTTCTCCTTCCTCCACAGCAGAATGCCTCGGGTTTCTGTCCAGAATCCACCTTGCACAGTTTGCATGCTCGGTTGTGCTGCTCTGTGACAACTGGTGGATTATGGATCAGCCCATAAGAGATGCAATGGAAGCATTTTATGAAATGGAGATTACAACTTAAAACTTCCAAATCAATTGCAAATGGACCTTTTTGACCTTCAGCGTCATGGGAATCGTGATGAATTCCAACCTGCAAATTCAAATGGAAGTACTAACTCAAGCTACAATCAATAAGCAATCACACTGCTGTTTGAGGCAAAGCCACAGACAGGGAAACTTCACACCGAGTCTGGGTTTTGGCATTGTGGTTTGATCCAAAATGGCTTAAAGCCAGGAGAAGAGATGAAGCTTCTTGGTCTCCTGTGCTCAAGGTTATCAATTCTGTAAGGGGATCCTAAGAAATTCTCTATGGCTTGTGAAATGGGGAAAGGATGTGTTTTGTGGCCTCTCCAGGATGCAGTAGCCAGTCCATGGTAAGGAAGACATTTCTCTGAGATGTGACAAATGTTGAGACCTTTGGTGGCGAGAAGGTCTAAGAACATAAGAATGCAGTTATTTGGGTCAGCACAAAGATACATCTGTCACAGTCTCTGACTAGCTCATAGTAGATGCTTAAAAAAATTATTGTGGCAAGTTAGATGTATGAAGCGATCCCTCCTTTGGCTGGATTCTACCAGCAGCCAGAAGCTGAGGGACATCAGGAATCATCACATTTATCATCCCCTGGGGCTCTCCCTGCACGTCTACTGCAGGCAAGCAAGAACAGTAATTGCAACTGAAATCATTGTTGTTACCACAACGTAGAACGACAGCTCACAGAGTAGAGATAAGGGATCTCCTGTTTAATTTCCTTCTCTTGTGTTTTCTTTTAGCACCACCACGTTGCCTTCCTATATCAGGATAACCAATGGCTACATCACAGTCAAACCTCCCATTTGGATTTCAAACCGGCTGGATCAGAGACCGCGTTCAGATCGCCCGTCCCAGCCTCAGCCTACGAGCTCAGCTTCAGCCAGCCTTTTATGGCCATCAGTAACTTCTTCTCTCTGCGTGGCCATAGCTTCTTTTCTCCTGAATCTACTGCAGCCTTCCTGACCACATCAGTATTACGTGCAATCCCTTGGAATAGAGAAGAGAGATAATTTATGAACGAATTGGAGGTTAAGACAACAACAGTTACAAGCTGGACCTTCTCAGTGACTCAGTAGTGCCTTCTAGCTGATTTTGTCTCTTTGCCCAGATACATTTTGAAACTCTAAAGCTTTATTGTAACACTGACTTACATCTTCTTTTTGTAGAAGGATCTTTATTTCCCATAGTGCTATGGGGTTTTGTAAAATATACATGTTCATATAAAGAAAAAAAAAAAAAAACCAAAAGAAAAAGAAAAAATGTATTTATTCGACCGGTAAACTTATTTTTCTTGTTGTATATGTTAATAACATCCCTATTAATCAGTAGCGATGGTGAAACAGATAAATTAATATTTTCTATATTTGTTTTCTAACTGACAACTCTGCAAATGAACTGACACCAAATGAATGCCTTCTTTAACCATTACTTTTTACAGCAACTATCCGATAAGTATATTTCTGCTGAACTTTTATTTCACTTTTTTAAATCTCATTAGCATAGCTTACACTGAGTAAAGCAGATCCTGCTCTCTGTGGCCTATGCCCATTAGAGAAAAATAGGTGCATTCTTAACTCATTAGCTGCTACAACCTAAAATACCTGTTATTTTTATATGGCTTAGTAAGTCATTAGTCAAGATAACCCTCTAAGTTCTTCTGTTGTCTTTAACTAAACTATTTAACTTCTTTGGAAATTATCTATTTCCCTCTTTGCCTGGGATTAATTCATGAGCTAACGCAAATCAAGACACCTTTTTCTTAATAAAAAATTACTTTTAAAGTCTGGAATAATCCCACTGGAATTATTTTCTTCTCATTTTATATAAACACAAGCCTACGGCCTCTACCAGCGTAAATAAGAACAAAACTTGGTCTGTCTGTAGGGTATTAAGATGTCAATCTATAGAACAGCTTTGTACCAGTCATACTGGATGCAGATGGACAACCTAGAAGAGAAAAAACCATCTACAAATTCCTCTTCATCTTGTGATTATGACGCTTAGAGCCCCTATCTCTATGTTGAATTATGACTTGTCCAAAAATCTATTCAGGACCACAGGAAGAAAATTAACTCCTGTGTCCTCTGTTTGTAGGCCCTGTTGACTTTGATGGAAAAGTCAGGACACCTTACACTCACCAAACAACTCTCTCCCTATACAGGCAGCTACTTGTCATGAAGATGATGAACATCTAGGGGGAAAAAAAAAACCCAACACGTCCACCTTCAAAACTGTTACGTGTAATACAGCACGTTGATTTTTTTTTTCCCCAACAAAACATGATGAAAAATCCATTTGGATACCAGAGTTTCAACCAGAAAATAAATTTTGGTTGAAATAGTGTTTTCCTTTCTAAGTCAGCTACGAATTGAAAATCCAAGATACGTGATGAAAACTTTAATAATTTTTTAAAAAGACTCACGAAGCAGGAAAATACAATGGAAACTTTTCTTTAAAAAAAATAAAACATAAAAAACCAACAGTGCTTTTTCACCTTGAAAAAATATCAGATGATGATGATGATAATAATGCTGATCAAAGTCTGACTGAAGCCCATCATGTCCCATTTCCCACCAGCCCTACAGCCTGGTCTCCAGGACTGCAGATGATTCCCTGCAATCTGAAGGCTCTGCAGAGAGAGAGAGTTTAGGATTCGCAGTTTGTCACCATAGCAGTTAATTCAGGAAGGTTAGAAAATAATTGGACTACAAAAAGCACATGGTTTTATTTGAAACCATGATGAAATACTGAACTTTCCCATCGTGCACCCCCCACCCATTGCCTCGCAAACACCAGGGACAATACCCATACCTTCTTTTTCAGTTACTGCACACCATGACCTCCAGCCTTTGCTCTGTTTTTTTTACAGATGGTTGTGTGGGTTTGTGGTCAATTTTACAGCAGACAGTGCTGTGAGCTACCCTTATTTTTATTTTTTTTTTTTTTTAAGCACAACACTTGATAAGGCTGAAGGGAAAACTTTGAGCTTTGCCCCAAAATGCGAGCTTCAAGCACACCCCGTGCATACTTTTATATTGTGTATTTTGGCTAGCAGAAGATTAGAGATGTTAGTTTTGGACAGAAGCCATTCACCTTGCGTAATATTTATTGCACAGGGCTGGATATTGGAAACATATTTTGAGAATTTCGATTTTTATTTTTTTTCGTTTTGGTTTTATTTGAGCTACTACCCTAGAAATGCCTTCATTTGACTATAATGGCTTAACAGACCTTCAAATTCAACCTTAATGCTTTTGAAAAGATGTTTGGTTCTCCTGCTGTAGTCAAGACAGAGCTCAGAACTGAAGTATAATGTCTTATTTACAAAAATAGAACTGGAAATAAGGCAGAGAAATATTAAGGGTGATGATAAGTTACATAGTAAAAGCGAACAGCCAACAAACCAAAAACCCACTGAATTTTATTTGTCATAATCTGATCGAATCCAGAAATGATTCTGTGGTACTATCCCAGAAATAATTCCAGGTGTTGGAAAGCTTACAGTATAAATAGACAAGACCACATAAAGATAAGGGAGAGCCAACAGAAAACAGAAACAACTTAGCCAGGACCATGAGGCAAACCACCAAAAGGCCCAAGGCTAGGAATTACAGTTTCCCAACCTGTGGCTTTCTCCGTAAGTCTCTAGGAATTTATTTTTTTTCTATTACAAGCACACAGGTACCACCACACTCAGCTGTCACCCTACTGCATAGAATAGTCACTCTGCTGGTCACTGGTGACTTTGGTTTTATTTTTCCGAGTCGCTCCTCCACTGGGCGATGAATATTCAGATATCATGGTACCTTTGGCTATCACAATATGTAAATAGCTTGGCTATCAAGTATGTTTTTATATATTTGCATTTCCTGGTATTTTGTCCATAATTCCATGAAATGAATGAATGTTACTGGAGCTCACTGAATTTCCCTTGTGCTGGGGCCCCACATTTGTCATACTCAGTGCAGACATCAAAGCAAGGTGTCCCCTGGCTTTGAGGTCCACACACCTGACTTCTGCCACCTAAAAGCATCTTGCTCATTGAGTTATCTGAGCTTTCTCTGGTTAAGGGAGATGACATGATTTACAATAAATATAAGATTAAGTAGCTTCCTGTAGACCCTGGCTCAGGAACCCCACATGAATGGCTTCAGCACACTTCTCTAACCAAACAATTTCTTTAATTCTGTTGGCTTACCCTAAACTATAACTTCGAGTAACTTTCTTCAGTACATGGCATGTAAGCACAGCAATGCTGGAAAATGAGACCCTCACTGTGATTGATAAAATAATAGATTATTTATTAGTCAGCTACAGCAGCCCAGTGTTAATTAAAATGCACTAATACTGGTTAGCACAGATGTATGCACATCCATTGCAATGGATCATGATTAGATTCACCGTGAGTTTAAAAAGCATGCGTCAGATTTGAGCGATGCTCTTGGAGCAACACTGACTGCCAGCTTCATGGGACTTCAGTTTTGGAACCAACTGTTTTCTTTCTTCTGAAGGGAAGCCCAGATTCCCATGTAATCACAAGCTTCCA
This sequence comes from Actenoides lindsayi, assembly GCA_025331215.1. Lineage (NCBI taxonomy): Eukaryota > Metazoa > Chordata > Aves > Coraciiformes > Alcedinidae > Actenoides > Actenoides lindsayi. The sequence continues at coordinate 54,096 of WTSP01008910.1, forward strand.
AGAGCAGTAGATTCAACAAGAACATCCATGCCTGCTATACAAAATAACAACCACCCGTGATACCGTTTACCTCTGAGAGACACAAGGTAGTCACACAATGTCTAGCCACCCAGGACATGATTTTGGAGGAGTCCAAAGCTGAATGTTCATGTGATTCATCTTTTCAACTCAGCAACCACTGACACCAATACAATTCACAGCATATATATATATATCATGTGATATATCATAACATTCTATGATTCTATATGCAACTGTAGCATTATAAATGAATGCTAATTATCTGCCAGGCTCTTGCCCTGGTGGAATAAATATCCCTGTAACCACCTGCAATAGATCTAACTTCCACTCTTTTTAGTGCTTTTCTTGCCTATGCTTAACTACAGATGCTGTACTAACATGCATTGCCACTTGGAGAACCAGTTAGTAAGCTGGGACAGAAGGTATTTTATATTTTATGACTGATGTAGTTTCTCTGCAATCCCCCCGGGCTGTTGAATACCGCAATACCTCTTCTGGCAATAAATGATGAACATGATTTATGATAACTATGCTTTATACAGGTGTCAAAATCTGCTTTGTTGAACTTCCCAGTCCACCAAGCTCCACTGTAATTTAGGAACACCCAAGGTACAGAGTTGTGTATTTGTCTAAGTTCTTCAATATACAATTGTGAAGAGAGAGGTGGAAAGAGGGAGAACTTAATCTGTGTCTAGTGCATTGATTAGTTGAACGATATGACCCAGTCATTACCATGTACCACTGTTAGGGAGGAATTTCCCATCATATATTTATGTTAGAGAAACCAAAGTGCCAAATTTATTATCTCAGCGCAAATGTTATCATTCCAAACTTTGCTTAGTACCATATTTCTGTATTATCTCCAAAAAGTATATGGGCTTGTCCTATCTCTGAAGTGATCAGTGTTCCATGGAGTGTGCTAGAGTTCAGCTTCAAGTTAAGCTTGTTTCAGCTTAACTGAAGCAGAAAGATAATTGCCTGATTTTGAGACCACAGGGGGTGGGGGGTGCACACGTGCACACACATGCATTCATATGTGCACATGTGTGTGCCTGTGTTCTGTCCCAACCCAAAAGCAACCTCTCCTGTGACTTAACTTTTCAGGAGGCACTTTAATCTAGCTAAAGGCAGAGAGGTTTGGGTTTTTTCCCCACTGTCAATATTTTTCATCTACAGCAATAAATTGGTCATCCTGCAGATTCATGCTCACACAGAATTTTAAATTGCATGTTTGTCAGTTTTTAATTCAAATGTACTTCAAATATTTTTTCCTGTTCCGCCTCCTGCTTTTGTGAAGTGTTTTCAAAAGTGTAATAAAAAGATGCTTTCTAATATTATTTTGTCAAAATATTTTTGTAGCATAATATATTAATAAAATGTTATTCTAAATCCCTAGCACAAGAATCCTGTATGTCTAGGTTCTTTCCTTTGCACTAAAAACTAGAGAGTCACTGAAAAAAAGGGAACAGCCAGTTTATAGAGCTTGTGCACACTGCTTCTCTTTTGCCCAAGACCAACGTGGGCTGGATGCTGGGGAAAGTTCCTCATAAAGTGATGTGGTTTTTGTCAAGGCCATTCCTGTGGAGATGTGGAGAATCTCTCTACGTAACTTTTCATTGGTGAGAAGTTGCTGTCCCTGGTGTGTCACGAGTCTGGGGCAGGCTCGGCCCCCGAGCGGTGTCACTTGAGAGAAGACACTGGGGGTTAAACTCCTGGCGTGTTTTGAGTGGGGCTTGGGCAGAGGGAAAGGGTCTGCATGGCAGGTACAGGACCTGGGAGCTGTGCTTGCCTCTACCAGTTCAAAGGTCCTGTGGGAAAGCACAAAAAAATCCCCACAAAGACCTTTTTTGGGGTGCAGAGGGAAGGCAGGAGCAGGGATCTTAAAGGACACTGACCTGAATTCTGGGGGAAAACTGGTATGTGGCTGAGACTGAGGCAGAGGGAGAGGTTTGTGGTGTTTCATTCTTACATCTGCTCATTTGCACGCTGCTCAGGGTAGCACAGGGTGAGTCCCGCAGCCTTTGAGGTGGGCACGTGGGACCAGACCTGGGAGACGGAGCAAGATGAGCATGTGGGCAGACAGAAAGTGCTCCACGGGGCTAAGGACAGTGGCTTTTCCAGTGCGGCGAGGCTTAACACCAGCATCCCACGCTGTGCCTCCAGCAGCTTCACCTCCTCTTTCCAGGCAGCAAGGGACAGGCAAAGAGATGCCCTGACCGCCTCTGCAAGAGGACGTTACTGTCTGCAGAGTCCCTGGGCCTTTTTCAGCCTGAGCGAAAGCAGAACTGAGCTCTTCCCCTTTAAGCAGCTCCCTTCCCTCACTACTAAATCCATTTGCCTGGATACTTGGGGTTGTAAAGCAGCCCTGCAAGCCATGGAGCTCTGCCAGCGACCCGAGTTACTGTCACTGCTGTCAGTCCTCAGGAGCCAGCCCCGGGAAGTGCAGAATCAGGTCTCACGTGGGGCAAGGGGCAGCAGAGCTGGGAAGCCAGCCCTTCTGCCCAAACTAGCTGGAGAACGTGGGAAAGCCCAGCTGATGCAGCCCTGGCCACTCTTCGTGGTTGCAGGAAGCGCTTTTCTCTCCAGTGCAAACAGTTGGTGTCCTTTGAACCGCTGTCATTGCTGCTGGCAATAAAATCACCCCAGAGCTGTGTCTCTGCTGGGGCTGGAGCAGAAGTTACCTCTCCGCACCAAGATACAGAGACACAGAGATTTACTCATTTTTCTTGGCACATTACTCTCTACTGCATCCAAATCTTGCCTTGTAGCTGACATTGCAGACTTCTTGCTGATCGCAGCATCATTGTTCACTGCTTAATTATGTGCTAAATCATTTGCTCTTTTAACACACTATTTTGAGGGGCCTCTGCCAATGAAGCTGATTTAGAATTACCCACCCTAGGAAATTCAGTGGGAGATACCAGCACTTGAGTTGGTTTGAACTGAGCTAACCACGGCACAGGAAGGAATTGCTGTTGCAACACTGAAAACATAGTTAAAAACCAGCCCATCTATTGAAATACCAACCAGACAGTCATCCGGTCCTCTGACATCTCTGTCTTTGGACTCACAGCCAGTCTGAAGCATCCATGTGGTCCAGCCATGGTCTTAACCCTACCCCCAATGCTCCCTGTCCCAAGCAGTCTTGCAGTGCCCTGGCCCTGGACGCTCCCAGTCTGCCAAGTCCTTTTTAAGGGTCCTGTTCCGCCAGAGATCTGAAAACATTAAAAACTTCAGCCAGCAGAGCCAGATACTGGCTCAGTGGTGCCGTTTACTTAAGCTTCTCCTTCCCTTGACCTCTCTCTGTACTCCTGGACTGTAATTGCAGCTTTGTACTCTAACTTGAGATTTTCCTGTTTATAGATTTGCACCAGAAAAAAAAGGGGAAGCTGTGATGAGAAAAGCTCAGCGCAGAAGATTGGGTTTCTTGTGGAACAGCTTAGTGCCTGCGCTGCCGTCCAGCAGCCTATCTGAGCCTTCTTGGATCAGTGCTTTCCAGTTCCCAAAGCGGCCGAGTGCCACCCACGAGAGATCCCCAGGCTGAGTGGGTTGCGAGGAGCGTTTAGCTAAATGAAGCCTCGGCGTGCTCTCCATGTTTCTTTCAGTCTGCTCAGTGGTTTCCAATTTTTTCAGCTTGTGACCTTCTAGTAATTTCCGCTGAGAGGCCAGACCCCTGGCTGTACTTGTAATGTATGTAACACCTTTGCTCAGTCTGTTGCAAGCTATAGAATTAGGCCAAGGATCCTTAAAGACCTGTGGACCACATGCTGACGTCCCTGAATGGAGGTTTACACCACTCTCCTGCACCCATCTTTGGTCCAGGCTAAGGATGGATGGTTTCTGCAGAGCAGCTCAGTGCAGAAGTACCTGACCAGGGTCTGCTGGTTTGTTTGCTTTTTTATTTATTAATTTACATGGTTTTATTTTTGCTAGTTTGAGCTTCAATTCAAACGAAGAGTGTTGCTGGTCCTCTCTTCCTGATGAGCATTTAAATGAGGGGAAAAACACTCAGGCAAACCTCTTTCCTTTTTGGGGTGTGTGGGTGTGTGTCGTTTTCTAGCAGAGAACTCAAGCGTAAAATGCCTGTGTGTCTTCCAAAGCATGTCGTGCTGCGAGCAGCAAACCTAATGAAGGCTACTGGGGGTTTTTAGCACACCTCTCCCCTTCATTCCACTGCAGGTTTGCCAGCATTTATTAACGATTGAACTTACTACCTCTCCCTGAGCAGAGGTACTCATAGAGCTTCCTTGTTACCTGTTGTCTGCTGCCCATTCTTACGAAACTCACAGAAATTATTATATTTGAGATCCCCAACCCCACGTGAGCTGTTTCTACAATTGCTAGCCAAGAGGCAGCCCGAGTACACTGTGATCATCATTGTTTGAGAAATGAGGCTACAGATGATTTATAGGCAAACGTATTTGAGGCAGCACATCTGAAGGAAAACACATAGAATCATAGAATTATTATGGTTGGAAAGGACCTCTAGGATCATCAAGTCCAACCTTCATCCCAACATTTCCCTAAACAATAGACCATAGCCTCAAGTGCTACATCCACTCGTTTTCTAAACACCTTCAGGGATGGTGACTCCACCCCCTCCCTGGGCAGCCTGTTCCATTGCTCATCCACTCTCTCAGTAAAAAATTTCTTTCTAATATCCAATCTAAATCTCCCCTGATGCAACTTGAGGCCATTTCCTCTCGTCCTATCATTAGTAATTTGGGAGAAGAGACTGACACCAGCCTCACTACAACCTCCTTTTAGGTAGTTGTAGAGAACAACATCATCTCTTGTGCCTTTCATTGCTACTGAATCAGTGCAGAGCTGGCCCTACCACCCCTGATCTGTAGAGGGACTGAACATGTCACAGCAAGCTGGGGGATGGAGTTTAGCTTAATGTTAGGGCAGTCTGTGCTCCAGACTCATCCCAAAGGTGTGCCCATCAAACACAGCCACACCAAGGAGCTCCAGAGCATCTCCAGGGGCTCAACCGGAGCAGAGGAGACCACCGAGAAATAAAAGATCAGGGTGCAGTTGGATGTACAGGTGGAGCCAGATGAACTCCCAAAATCACAGGGGAAGTGCAAAGACAAATATAACCAGACACCCACAAGCCTACTGCCAGTAATGGAAACAATAGTAATGGAAAAAATAGTGTGTGTTTAGATTGCTAAGTAGCTGGATGGTGGGAATATGGTTGCTTAATTTTACTGGGGTCTTAAAATATAAAACACCGAAACTTTACTGAGCATTACAAATTCTGTATTAGTCTTTCTAACAAACAATTTCTCCCGCTACAAAGAAGAGCCTCCCTGTGCATTTAGTGAGTGAGTTTGGAAGGGCAGATGGTACCAGCGGTGCAAACACACACAGGCTGGGATAGAAAGGTGCACAGCACCCACCTCTGCTACACCTACACCTGCCCATGACATCTCATGCATCTAAGGATGATCTTTCTGCAAGGATATCTCAGGAGCACTGCTGTGTGGGGTTCAAGTGCCAGGACTTCAGGGTGATGGGACAGACCTCAAGTCCAGGGTCCTGGCATTGCAGTTGCAAAAAAATAGAGTCAGGACTCAAAATCCCAACAGGTACATCTTTGTGCCCATGTAACAGCCTGCACACCTAACAAACCATTCTGCCCTCTCCATAGGATTAACACCTGGTAAACCAGCTTTGGTGAGAGGTTGAGACAAAATCCAGTCAAAAGCCTTCCACTGGGCTGCCTAGGGCTTTGCATTAGCTCCTGAACGCCCGATTCATTTACGCAGCAGGTCCCAGCCCTGCAACCTCAAACACCTTGCTCCACAGCATGACATGACAGCACTTCGTTAGGTCCAGTTGCACCTTTGGGTGCAAGCCACCACTCAAAGCACTGCACTTCATTCCATTTTCCATGTTCCACGAGGCAACAGTTAAAAGAGCAGAACAAATTGCACAGAGCCAAACCTCCATCGAGCTGATTTTCAGAGGAATGATAACAATAATAACTGCGACAGTGAGTTCATGCTAACAGCCCTCATTCACACCTGGAGCTCCCTGCCTTCTTGGAATGAAATGCAGTTTGAAGAGAGGGACCAAGATAATGTGAGAAAACATCAACAAAGGGCAGATAGCGGCAGAGCAAATGAAAGACAGATGTAGGAAGGAAAGTGGGAGCTTGCTGCTTTGATTTGCACAGGTCCCGTATCTTTATTGTCCTAAGGAATATCAGTTTGTTGCCCTAACGATATCAGTTCCCCAGTCTTCTTGCATGACTTATGATGCACCTTTTCTTTCTTCATATGAAAGCCATTGGTTTTAATTATAATGTGATGGACACACAGCCCCAGCTATCTCTGTGTGGCTGAATTATTTGAACAGCAGTGCAGTAGGGCCCTTCTTCTTTCCAGACATCTCTGCAGCTGTTTGTCTTGGCAAAGGTAGGTTTGTCCCCAGCCTCATCCTGTGTGAAGTCCTTTCCACCCACTCAAGTCAGCCTGAGCATTCACCTCATTTTTTTAATGGGGTCATTATTATCTTTTATTTTGCACTGGCAGAAATAATTCTCAAAAGGGGAAGAGACAGAAACTCACACTTACCCATCTTTCTTGAACGGTCTTCATCCAAACTGTAGGAAGCAAGCACCTCAAGGAATTTGCCAAGAATTGTTTTTCTTACAGCACCAGTCCAGACCAGAAGTGGACACAGAGTCTGTGATATCATCTCTCGACCAGAAGGACTCTTAGTTCAGATGACACGTGCACTGTTCGAACAATGGTGGTGGTTGTGTGGTTGGTTGTACAAGGGACAATGCTGGTTGTGTTCTCTGGCTGTTCCTGGGCCAAGCATGGCCCTGAGGGCAGGATGCAGCCCACACAATGACTTTATCCTGCTGCTGCCTTTTCCTCCAAGGGAAATGAAGTTCATGAAGAGCCAAACATTTTTTCTTGACCCTGTTTGTGGCAACTTGCACCGAGTCTGATCTGCCACTACTGAGTCCATGAGGGAGGGCAGGTGGAGACCTCTCTCTAAGCTGAGCCAGGGGCTTGGTTCCCCATTGCGGTGGGTTTAATGATGACAATCCAACACCTGAGTCTTTCCCCACGGCTGAGCAGGCCTGTAAAAAGACACGTGAAGTGAGATCATAATGCATGTGGAGAGAGTAAAATTCTGAGCCCCAGCTGGTTTCTCTTCATAATACTTACATTAACTTTCTTTGAAACCTCAACCTTCCTGGGCCATCTTTATCCAAAAGCATTAACACAAAAGGAGGGGTGACACATAGAGAAAGGGCTTGGTGTTAATGGAAGACCCAGACATGAAGACAAAGTGTATACCAGGTTTGGAGCCTCTGTAGCCTGCTGCCAGCAATAGGCTCTGCTTGAAAGGAAAGTACCTATCTCAGCATGTGGTCAAGAGGAATAATAAAACTCGAATCATTCAGAGGCAGGGAAGAGGAGAAAAACACTCATAAATGTGCTGGCTTATGTTTCTCTTGACCTTTCAAAATAATTTTTCTCTCCTTCCCAGAGATTAGTCACAGAAGCAAACGATACTGTATCTGGGAAAAAAGTTGGATGGATGGAAATGATCTTTGGGGAGAAGGAGAGGAGGAAGGGAGCACATACTTCTCTGTGTGTGTTTCTCTCACCTTCCCCTTTCTCTGAGTCTGAACATACAAATGAAAGAGTCGGGAAAAAGTCAAGTGCTTGGGTCCAACCTAAAGCCAGCTGGGGAGCTTTGGGTCCAGCCTAAAGCCAGTGGGGAGCTTTCCATTGCCAACTGGTGGGTTCGGGGACCTGACCTCACTGCTTCACAATCTCCTAGGGCTCCTACTCCATGAGAAGTTTGACTTCTCCCAGAAACCTCGGTGAAATAATTTTTAACACATTTTTCCAGACTCAAAATGAAAAAAAAAAAAGAAGAAAATAAGTATGCTCATAAATGCCACTCTTTGGGAAAGGATAGTGCTTGCTATGGTTTTCAAAATAAAACCCCAGTTCCTCCGAGTACTTCTGATGCAGAGTTAGATTTCACAATGCCCAGAGGTGTCAGGTAAAGAGCAACCTCAGCCCCATCTTAATAAGGTGGGAAAACAAGGTAGGACAGTGGATTTTATGACATGCCTGAAATCACAAGAGACAACTATGGGAGCAGGATTCAAAAGGCAGCTCTTCCTCTATGGGACACTGTTCTGAGAAGCATAGCTCATTTATTTCAATTAATAGTGCTTTACAAGGGCTCCCCTGCTTCCATTTTTTTTTTCTTTAGCATGAATTACTGCAAAGCCAGTGAAGTAAAAGCACCAAAGGGCATAATTTTCATTTAGTGCTTAAAGCAGCTCTTTTCATAAAAGCAGAATATGTGAAATTTACCCAAAAGAGTAAACTTAGAAATAACCTGGAGGATTAGAACCAAAAACAAATGTCTTGAAAATCTTTTCTTAGACAAGGCTGACCTGACAGTTCAGCTCTGGAGTGATCTTCCTGTGTAATACCAGGCGAGTGTTTCAACCAGGGACTGGTTCCTGTCACAACGTTCACTCAAGCGTTGCAGGATTATGGGCTTCTCCAACCACATGAGATGAAATTCTTTACAAAGCATAAAACCAATGCATGTAGTCCACTGCCTCCTCATTTCCTCACTTCAAAAACATGCAAGGTGGGATTCAGTTCATGTACCATGTGCTGTCTGAAAGCTGTCACCCCAGCTTGCTTCCTTCGATGGTTCCATCCAGACTGACTCTTCCCTTAGAGAAATATTTCTAGCTTATGTGACTTGTTGTCAGCTATTTTCACACCTCCTGTGCTTGTCCCAGCCAGATTCTGCCCTGAGAAGGCAGTTGTATATGTAATATTTGCAACGACGTTTCAGTTTGTCTCCTGTGAAGGGTGACCATCATCAAAATCATTTAAAAAAAAACAAAAACAAAGCAAAACCAAAATTCAACAATGGCTGACTCATACTCAGTGTTTTTGCAGCTCCACTGTTTGCTGTGCCCATGAAAAATCTCTCTGATGTGGTGGCGATGCCTTAGGGCAGAACTTGCTGGGCAAGCTAGGAATTGGACAAGGTGCAAAATGAGCTATAATCTCCCCTTCAAACAGTTCCACTACAGAATCTGCCCAGAGCTGAACCGTGTCCAAACTCACCTTGTCCTAGAAATAGAACCCACCATCACCATCCACCGGGCATCTTTGGGTCAGAATTGCAGGACTGAGTGATGCTGAGACCTTCAGTCCCTAACCTTGGCTGACCTTTTAGGTTTTTATGTATTTATACATGTCAGATAAACTCAAAATGTCCCACTGTGAGACAGAAATGTGTGGGTTTTAACTTCAGCTTGGAATGATTTCTTATTACAATGCATTTTGATACCATAACTTCAGAATTAAAAAAAAAAAGCAACATGGTTTGGCTTTGTACAAAACAGCCTTACATGAAACAAACAGATTTACAGTTTTGCTTTTAATTTTTAAGTGCCAAAATAATAATACATCTGCCATTGATAAACAGCAGAAATGTTCAAATGTCAATGAACGGAAAAAAACCCAACATTTCTGCTCTAGATGCAAATGTTGCTTACACTGTTGATATTATAGTTTTGTTGTTGACTTGCACCCCCCTTCTCCTAGCAGCATCATTCCCCTGTTCATCCTTTTCGAGGCCAGGAATTGGATTTTGGTTAGTTTTTGTGCAGGACTCTCTAACTGGGGCTTTTTAAGTACTCCTTCCTTCTGAGCTGTTACTAAGAGTAATTGCTGATGGATGGGCTCTGTCTAGACCAAACTTCTTGTAATGCTGCCCTACTTCAGACTGCTGGAGATCTCAAACTCTCTGCTCTCTCTCGTAGCGAACGTTGAAATGCCATCACTGTGTGGAGCACAATGGCATTGCAATGTGATAATTTGATGATGATGATGATGATGCGCTGGGCTGCACAAAGCAACAATCTTTGGTTAAACCATAATCACAGCACTGGAAGCCACTGGTTAATCATGGAAACTGCATATTCGGTGTGGTCATCTGCGCTGTTCCAAGGTACTGTGAGAAATGGCCATAAGCAGGCTGACAGGGGTGTATTTATGCCATTACTCACATCGTGTGGCACGGGCACCACGTGCCAGAGGTCATCGGCTAGTGGCCTGCTGTGAAAAATAGGGTTCCTGAGTAAGACCTGCTGTTTGCAGATGAAGATCTTTGCAGCCCTCTGTTCTCTGTATTAGGAAAAATGAGGCACCACGTCTAGCTTCGTTTCAGTAAGTCATGCTTTCTTTTCCCCATGATTTCCCCCGTGACAACAGTCTGAAGTCACGCTTAGAGCATCACATTGGCTGAAGTTACAAGGTGCTGCCTGACTCGTGCAGCAGCAGCCCAGGTACCAGATTCTCATCAGGGAATGAAGCCTGGCATGGCAGCAGTGGGTGATGAGCTGCAATGGGGATCTACAAGCTGCAGCAGATCCCTGTAAGGGTATTGTGAGGTTTCTGTGCATTGGGACTGAGCTTTTCTGGGGAGCTGTGTGAAGGGCTATGGATGACAATGCTGTCCCATTGTCCTCATTAGGGTTGCTCTGCCCAGGCCATGGTTAATACTAGCAAGGCAAAAGCCCTGGCCCAGCATCGGTGAGGTGGGTGTCAAGTAGAAGGGGCCAGGCTCTTGTCAGTGGTGCCCTGGAATAGGATGAGAGGCAATGGTCACAAACTGGAACCCAGGAAGTTCCACCTCAACAGGAGGAGAAACTTCTTCCCTGGGAGAGTGCCAGAGCCTGGCCCAGGCTGCCCAGAGAGGTTGTGGAGTCTCCTTCTCT
>WTSP01008911.1:0-22546 GCA_025331215.1 Actenoides lindsayi
CCCCCCCCCCCCCCAAATTGATATTGCTTTAGTTCAGAGTAGTTTTCTGCAACCTTAATTCCTTCTGAAGGAAGCCATGTGGGAAGCTGTGTTTCAGATATTGAGAGTGCCTGCTCCAAGCCCTAAGGGGGAGTGGACAGGGCTGGACCAATGAGAGTTTTTGGGGTGGCCTCATACCGCACGTGGATTAAGGGCCATGGGAGCAGGCAAAACCTCACTTCTCCTGTTTGCCCGTGAGCCTCAGCACCTGCTGCTGCAGTCTGCTTACTGACTTCTGCCCTGCTGACTCACTGCAGTAAATAGAGCCAAATACTGAGGGACATGCAAATTGCTTCCTTGTCAACAGCGATCACAGTGGATCATGATCTGCCTACCCAGTATGTGAATGCATGTGATCTGTCAGAGGTGTTTTGCAGAGGTACCACAGTACAGCATAGGAATTTTATAACTGGCCCAGGTGACGTGAGAGAAGTTTAAACAGTAAGGGCTTACACTAATTGCCATGTGTTCTTGGGTTTGTGTCACAGATCTCTTGGACTGGGTTTTTAATATATATTTTACTATTCATTAGATCAAAACTCAAAAGAAGACATAACTATGGTATTATTGTTGTTAAACACTTCACTGCTTCATCTAGCACTGTTCATCCAATGGAGAATTAAGTTTCAATGCAGGTCTCTGGGGCTGGTTATTGTGATGGTAAAGCAATACTGGCTGCACAGTTTGCTCCCTTAGCAGATTTTTAAAGCACCAAGTTTTGTCAAAATTTCCACTCGGGATACATTTGTTTTTATACAATTTTGTTTCTAATTACTTTTCTAGTGAAATGCTCATTTCAGTTCCTTAGAAGACCCACTAAAGTGCAGCGCTAAAAACAAATAAAAAGAGTTTTATGGATGTGTTCATTTCCTCTAGTGATAGCAAGGAAAAAAATTACTGGATTACAAACAGCACTCTGTACTTTCCTCACCAAATTGTTTCCGGTTTCCAAAATATTTAATTCAGAATCCCTCACAAAAAGAAGCTGAAGGTCAAGAGTCAGGTTTAAAAATGAATGTAAATTGCATTTGTCTACTGTCATAACTTTAAGAGTATTAGTATGCTTCCAATTTTTCATTTAAGATTACTATTTTATCTCCTATTTTCTGGCTTCTTTAATGGGCCTGTAAATTGTAGTGATAATATTTTTGGATTACAAATTTTATAACAATGATAAAAAAAAAGCAAATGGAAAAACTATGGATTTTGCTGATGTGTGTGTCTAATCAGCTATACTATATTGCATTTTTTCTAAATTAGGAAAGATTCTTATTTCACTTGAGACTACATATTTAGTTTTTTCCTGTAGCTTTTACAAAATAGGTTTAAGAGCATCAATATCTCAATATGATAATTTGCTAAGGGATATATGATAACTGTAAAAATAGTAGAAGGTCTAGTTGGAGGAGATCTCTTCAGTCATTCATTCTCAACCTCAGTGATGAAACCTGTGATTTTTTTATGGAAATGTATAAGGTATTACAGAATCACAGAATATTAGGGGTTGGAAGGGACCTCAAAAGATCATCTAGTCCAACCCCCCTGCTAGAGCAGGACCACCTAGATCAGGTTGCACAGGAACGCATCCAGGCAGGATTTGAACCTCTCCAGAGGAGACTCCACAACCCCTCTGGGCAGCCTGTTCCAGGCTCTGTCACCCTCAGTGTGAAAAAGTTTTCCCTTATGTTTACCCAGAATCTCCTACTCTCCAGCTTATACCCATTACTCCTTGTTCTATCACTGGATGTCACTGAGAAGAGCCTGGCTGCATCCTCCCGACACTTGTCCTTTACATATTTATAGATATTAATAAGGTTATCTCTTAGTCTCCTTTTCTCCAGGCTAAAAAGACCCATCTCTCTCAGCCTCTTCTCATAAGGGAGATGCTCCACTCCCTTAATAATCTTGGTGGCCCTGCGCTGGACTCTCTCCAGTAGCTCCCTGTCTTTCTTGAACTGGGGTGCCATTATAGAGTCAAAGGGATTTCTGTAGACACAGCAATACCTTGACTTTGGGCAGTCTGTCTTTTAACTTGTAGCTCGGAGGTTTTCATTCTCTGATGAGTTGTTGTGACTTTCTTTCCCCCACTTAGCTGATGGACGCTCACACCAGCAGAGAGAGAATCATCAAAAACTGCATTGCTCAGACATCCAGCGTAGTGAAAACTCTCAGAGAAGAGAGAGAAAAGGCCCAGGATGACATAGCGTTATTAAAGCAACTCAGGAAAGAGCAGACAAAGGTGAGTGGTGGAACTTTTTAGAGATCATTTAGAGAGGAAGAAAAGGGTATCTTTCCCAAAAAAAACCAAGTGTAATGGAGAGAACCTGAAGTGGATCCTGACTCGGGCAGTCTGTTCCAAGGTTCTCGTTGGTTGGGGTTTTGAGAACCGTTTCCCCTACCCCTGCATGTGCAGCATTTTCTGAGATCCTATTACGAGAGGTAATATGCTGTAGAAAAACATGCACTTCCCCACGCTGGGCTGTAACCTGTACTGACTTAACAGTGCTTAGCATGCGGCTTACCTGGGGCTCGCTCAGTCCTTTCAGAATCCCTGCAGGTTCGTTGGGTCTTTTTGAGGTCCTGTAAAGCTAGTACATCTGCAAACAGCGAGTGTCAGTGCCAAGATGCAAACACCAGAAGACTGTGAAATACAGCTTTGCACTGTCTCTTGCATCACGTGGTTAGAAAGCCTTAAAGCTGTCCCTTTTTCATCATCGCCTTGAGAAGCATCACTCTTACTCTGCGTGTTAATTGGAGTTCCTCTCCTCTGCAAGGAGCTGCCAGGAAACCTTCAATTCCACTTCACCATTTCTTGTTGTTGTTCAGTGTCTCTTAGATTAACTTTTTGAGCACTTTGTGATGGTGTGAGAGAGGCTTCTGGGTTTGCATATGGAACTTTAATGCACGAACACCCTCTCAACCTTCTGGCCTTTGGATGGAAAGTGTATGTCACCAGAAGGGAACAGAGGTGATCTAGGGGGAGTATCGGAAGCGGGGAAGGGAACTCTGCTGAAGTTCTTGCCCCTGTTTCAGGGCCCACTTTGTAGGGAAAAGGATACTGCACGTGTAATTCCAGGAGCGGAGATTAGCAGGAATGTGAACTGTTCCACTGATTTTCCTTTCCACACCTACTCTGTGTGGCTCACAGATCTTTTATCCACACCATGTCCTTGCGGCATATACCACACAAGGCTGCTCGCTTACTACCTTTTTTTTTGCATACCCTGGCTAGGTGTGTGACACAGTTCAGCAGTTTCATTAGCCTTCCTCTGTTAAGGACTGTTTTGACCAGGGTTTCTTAAACCTTTGAGTTTCCAGTGTTATGGTGAGTTCTTCTCATAATGGCCAGACATCCCACCAACACATTTCTCTCTCTCTCTCTCTCTCTCCATCTCTTGCAACACTTGAAGAGATGCATCCTAAAATTTTGCTTTTGCAGTGCTGAACTACCTCAAAATCCACTTACCCCTCTTCTTCTTCCAAGAGAAGCCTATGGTAGCCCCTGTTTCAATGAGCAGTTGGATGCTGAGGCGTTTGTAGTAAAAGAGCTTCCTGAGGGGATGATTTGAACTCAAATACCTGATTTTTTTCCCAGGCCTTGTTCACGTGCTCTTCAGAGAAGTGCTCTGTTATGAGTTCAGAGATAAAGAACCAGGTGGCAGGCAAGTGGTTTTGTTCTTAAAGCCTCACTGACAGAACTGCTAACAACCATCTATATTAGTTTATAAAATTAGAATATAGCTTAGAATTTTATGCTATTTTTGTTTGCAGAGCCGAGTCTTTAAATTGTTTAGTTACTGAGCCCCAAACCTATCACTGAAACCACTAGAAGGACCACAATGATTATGTTTAATAATTGGAGGTGATTTCAAATGTCAAAAGCAGTCCATAATTTGAAAACATCTCAGAAGTCTTTTGATAAGAAGACCTCAGATTTGTACTTGGACTTTATGAAGTGTAGTCCCTCCAGGTTTTTATTATTATTTATTTCCTCTTCTCCCTGAGTTGTGGTTTTTCTACAACTCAGAGTATTTTGACAGAAAACATCCTACATTTAAGGCTGTGCATTTCAAATGTATATTCACTTGGTTGCAGTACAGATCTGTTTTCTCTCATTATTTGTGTTTCTTTCATCCTGCTAATGGTACATATTACAGGATTTTATCAAAAGTTATTACTTCTGAGTCACTGAATAAGAAAACTTGGAAGTAGTGTCAGTCTAGCAGCCAGTTCTTTTATTCCACTTACATTAAAATACCATTTGATTATTGTGTTCATTTGGTATCATCCTGGTTTACTTGAATGAAGTGTCATAAAATATCCGACCTAAAAAATCCTGGAAATATGAAACGTAGAGCTTAATGAATATTAGCTTTATCAAATGAATTTGTAAGGGTTGCTCAAATGTCAAGGTGTGTTTTAAAAACAACAACCCCTCCCCATATGGCCACGTTGATTGCAACTATATTGCTGTTCAGGTCTGCAACTCTAAGAAAAAGGCTAAAATAGTATTTTTGCTTAGGCTTGATGTCAAAGGCAGTTAATGTGACAGTCCAGATGATTGTAAACCTATTCACATCCTCCAGCAGGGCTTTGTTTGAACTGCTAAAGATCTTCTGGGTAGCTATTTTATAGAGACTAATCCTGGTTACCTTGTCACTCTGTGGATGCTGGGTTGTTATTTCAAACACTTCGAAGTCCTACTGAGTAGGTAAAAGTCCACCCAACAACTATAGTAGCTTTGTGTGTGTGTCTGGACGTCTTTCTTGGAAGTTTTTTGATGGGTCTTGGCTTACACCTGCTCACATTCTGGTCCTTAGTCTGTTGTGCCAAAGACTCCAACAAAAATACATCCTAAGTGTAGTCCAAAATGGCAGAAGGTTCTTATCTCCTGCCTTGTGGCGGGGTCACCTGAACACACATGAACAACCTGCCTGTTGGAGCTTCTAACAAGTGCAGAACAAAGAGATTCTTAGATCCCTCACGGACTGAGTCCTCAAGAACTTTGTATTGTGGTAGTTCTCCCTGAAGCTATTGCATCTGTGTAAACCTGATTTGTCCTGCTGTGCTCAGATAACATGTCAACTGGTTCGGATAACGCGTAGGTGATCTGGTATTGCTGACTCCTTTTTCGTCAGGGCACAGAGCGGACAGCAAAGGAAGTGGAGGAGCTTTTTTGATCATCTGAATTCTAAATCCAGATTCTGAGATGTGTGTTCAGTCCTGGCTGTACTGCCAGCTCCCTGTGCGACTGAAAACGCCCGTGTCCAAGGATGGCAGCTCGAGGCTGCGGACGTAGTTACTTTGTGAAGCCGTTGACGTTTTGCAGTTAATTGCTAGCAAATCTTGCTGGGCAGTAGTTAGGAACTGGGCTTTAAGTTATCAGGAGCTACTTCTGCCAGGCCCGCGTTGCGAGGCCGCCTT
This sequence comes from Actenoides lindsayi, assembly GCA_025331215.1. Classification (NCBI taxonomy): domain Eukaryota; kingdom Metazoa; phylum Chordata; class Aves; order Coraciiformes; family Alcedinidae; genus Actenoides; species Actenoides lindsayi. Next base: position 5,464 of record WTSP01008911.1, read on the forward strand.
CGCTGTTGCTCTGCAGACCTCAGCCTGCCCTGAGGATTGGCTGAACGTGAGGGGACGGGCTGGTTCAGGCTGGGTAAGCAGCATGCCTTTCAGTTTGCACCACTGGAGGGGTTGCACGCCTGGTGCTGGGGTTGGGATTTGGAAAGTTGCAATGGTGGAGGCCCGCCTGACAATAACCTCTCCATCTGTTGCTTTCGGCAGTTGAAATTGATGCAGTCGGAGCTGAATGTTGAAGAAGTGGTAAATGACAGAAGCTGGAAGGTATGAAAGCACTTTAAAATAGTGATGATATTCCGTCCTGACAGACAGTCCTGCACTGGAGGTGTGGGACCAGTAACTTTTGAGGCAGGATAATTAAAATAGGTGAGGATGGTACTGGGGGAAATGATTCAGCTCTGTCATTTCCCCAGCTCTGGATGCAGGCATCAAAGCTTTTCATTGCACTGCAAATGGAAGAACAGCATCCGATTTAGAGGGGAGGAAGGGCTGTGGAGTACTCCCTGTGTAGATCCCTTTTCTCTGCCTTGCCCAGTGGTGAAGGACTCTGTAGACTTTTCCATGGTGGCATGCCTGAAAAACCTTGCTGGGCTTCTAGTGATGTCAAAGAGATGGGTCTTTCTGATTTGGCTGTGTTTGGTACTGATCACACTCTGAGCAGAGGCCAGAGGAAAGGGGGCTGTAGAAGCTGAACCTTTTCCTGATGGAGCTTCTGCAGGCCCAGACTGATGCTCCCTGGTGCCAAGGGCAGGCTCACTATTGTTCTCCTGGATCAAAAGAGGCGTCAGATCACCTTCTGGATTGATGGCCTCAGGCAACATCTTGTTAATAAAATGATTTTAACACTGAGCTTGAATCCTGAGGTGGCTGTGTGCCGTCACTGCAGCATTTCACATCTAGCAGCCTTTTCTGGTTTGTTGTAGCTTTTCAGTGCTTTCAGGACTGTATTGAGAACCTCCTTCCCTCTGTAAATCACAGAACAGCTTGAGTTGGAAGGGACCTTAAAGATCTGGAAAAGAACTTCTTCCTCATGTCTAATCTAAACCTATCCTGCTCTAGTTTAAAACCATTGCTTCTTGTCCTGTCTCCACATGCCCTTATAAAAAGTCTCTCCCCATATTTCCTGTAGGCCCCTTTTAGATACTGGAGGCCTTTATAAGGTCTCCCTGGAGCCTTCTCTTCTCCAGGCTGAGCAGACCCTTCTCCTTCAACCTGTCCTCATAGAAGAAGTGCACCAGCCCTCTGATCAACTTTGTGGCCCTCCTCTGGACCCTCTCCAATAGATCCATGTTGTTCTTGTGTTGGGAGCTCTAGAGCTAGACCTGGTACTCCAGGTGAGGTCTCACCAGAGCAGAGTAGAGGGACAGAATCACCTCCTCAGCCTGCTGGCCACGCTGCTTTTGATGCAGCCCGGGATACGTTTGGGGCTTTTTGGGCTGCCAGGGTACAGTGCCAGCTCATGTTCAGCACTTCGTAGTGTTTAGTGTAGGGCCTAGGGAAAAGTATTTCTGGGGTTTATCTTCAACTCTGCTGTTGTCTCCCACTGAATATAGGCATAAATGTCTATATTTAGCTGCCTGTAACAATATGTCACTGAAGGAATTAAACCCAGCCATAGTTGCAGATGCAACGCAATTTGTTGCATGGAGGTGGTAATTGGTTTGCAGGTGAGGACCTCCACCCTTTATTGCTGTTGCAGATGTTGAGTTGAAAAGTTGACTTTCTATTTACATTAACCCTAAGCAACTGAAAACTGATTGGAAATATTCCATTAGGAGACAGCTAAACACTGGATAGCTGTAACAATAGTGCTGCTTTATAGCAATATATGCTGTGGAATTTTGTTTGGCTGCCACCAAACAAGGAATTTCAGTTCCAATACAAGACACTTGCTTTAGTGTCTGTGCAGGACCTCCACACTGGGGTTTATTGTTGGAGTGGTTTGTATCAATACCTAAAAGATGGCAAAATCAAACTTCTGCATGGTAACATGAACATTAAGGTTTCTCAGACAGGGGTTTTTCCTGTCTAAAAAAGGAGAATAGCACTTCCCAGGTAGACCAGTGGAGTTAGTTGGCCTGAGTAACACACTGAGATCTGTGGGTCGATGATTCCAAGAGCAGAAGGCAGTGTTAGAAAGACTGCAAGATTGATCTTCATTCCACCAGCTGCAGAGGTGCTGTTAAAGATGCTTTAAAAGTTTGCAAGGCAGAAGCTGCAGTGTTTTTTTGATGTGTTGTTTGATGCAAGAGGGTGTATTTTTCAGTACCATTTAAGGCATAGATGCCCTTAAAAAGTCTTTGACAGAGAGTGGACACAAATGGTGCCATTTGCTCAGTGCTAAAATGGTTTTGAATGGGAGCCTTTGGTGGGTCTTACTTTTGACAGTTTCTTTCTATCACTTACCTGATCTCAGACCTTTGTATACTCTTTAACTCTTTCAGAGCTGCCCATGTGGTAATGTGGCTGTCTCTGTGCTTTGAAAGAAACTGTAGCATGCAATATGGAGCTGTTTCTAATATGTGTCTGTTTCTTAAAGTAAATTAAATCAGAAAATAAGTTGGAAGTTACTCAGAAATTGTTAAGAATCAATGCTAAAACTGATGTGTGCTGCAGACATCACCTCGTGAAGTTGACAAAGGTTCTGAACTCTTGAGTAAGGAGATCAGCTGTAGAAAATTCTAGGATACAGTTTAAAATCACATATTTATATGAAGTGAGGCGTAACTCCCCCAGAATTACAAGACCACTCACTTTGCACGTGATGCCAGTGGGAGCACTCACAAAACCTGACATTCTGAGGATCGCAGGCATTTGGATCTGAAAAGCCCCTGAACAGCTTGGCAAAAGGTGCTCTTGCAGCAGTGCTGGTCTGGGAACTAATAACTGCCAGTGCCTCCACTCAGGGCTAGGTGGTGCTCTTGTCACTTTTTGGGACACGAGCTGGACGAAGTTTGGAGCTAAAAACAATCAATAACTAAATGGCTTGTAAACAGCACCTACAACTTTGGTTTGAGCCTATGCATTGTGCTTTTCTTTCTGATTCATACAATCATAAAATGGTAGGGGTTGGAAGGGACCTCTGGAGATCATCAAGTCCAATCCCCCTGCCAGAGCAGGATCACCCAGGGCAGGCCACACAGGAACAGAGCCAGGCAGGTTTTGAAAATCTCCAGAGAAGGAGACTCCACAACCTCTCTGGGGCAGCCTGCTCCAGGCTCCGTCACCTTCAGAGGAACAAAGATTTTCTTCATGTTGAGGTGGAACTTCCTGTGTTCCAGTTTGTGACCATTGCCCCTTGTCCTATCAGAGGGCACCCCTGAAAAGAGACTGGCCCCTTCTACTTGACACCCACCCTTCAGATATCTGTAAACATTGATAAGATCCCCTCTCAGTCTTCTCCAGGCTAAACAGCCCCAGGTCTCTCAGCCTTTCCTCATCCTTGTAGCCTCCATTGGATTCTCTCTAGTATTTCCCTGCCCCACTTGAACTGGGGAGCCCAGAACTGGACACAATACTCCAGATGAGGTCTCACTAAAGTAGAGTTATTTGCCCTCCTTAGGGTAAGCAGCCTGCTTGACAAGGCCTGCATTTCAAGGTAAATAAACATGATCTTCACTCTGCAGTTCCTCTGGCTAAATTTCAATCAGAGAAGGTGCCAGAGGTGAGGGAGATAAGAGCAGTGTGCCCTTTGAAATAGGAGGTCTGGCAGCATCAGCACCTGTGGTAAGATACCTAGAAGTGTGAACATGGCATCCAGGAGCCATTGCACATCTTTTTGACTGTTGCAATAATGTAAAATGCATTTGCTCAAGAGATGGATACAGTGTCCAGATTTGAATGCCAGAGTGAATTTAACACAACACAGCTGCTCAGGAGCCTTCCACTGATAATTTCCCATCCCCTTGAAAAGAAAAAAAAAAAAAGGCTTTAGCATCTGTGATGATAACAGACTACCAGGATTATGAGCCTGCCTTGCCTGCAGGAGAACACTTTCAGTGCTGCGCAGTCCTCCAGCATCAATAGGCTGCAAACTTTGGGCTCACTAAAGCCAGGAGGGTAGGTGAATGGAGAGAGATGCCTAGGTAGGTACCATTTATTGGTCCAGCAGGGCTGGGCAGCTTGAGGTGAGCGCTACACGAAGCGAGAGCGGTCTGAGCTAGCTCTGAAGAGCATCTCCTGGTTGTGAGGGCTGATTGGCTTTTGCATTTCTGTTTTGGTGCCTTCAGGTATTTAACGAGCGTTGCCGAATTCACTACAAGCCTCCGAAGAGTCAATGATGTGGAGTATTTTCCATCAAGGTGGTCCACGAGAGCCAAACTGGAAAGACATCTTGGGTGAGCTGTATTGGCGCCCTCCAGAGCCAGTAGAACCCAGTCTTGTTTTGTTTTGGACCTACTTAGCTGAAATCTTAAGGTTGAAATGATTCTCCTGTAATTAAGAGAAAACGACACGTCTTTTGTACAAAATATGTGAACAAATGAGTTTTATAGTATTAAAATAATTTTCAAATGGAATGCGAAACTGGCATTTTTCTTGACCTCCTACAGCTTCAGCAGTCCTAGAGGGGAAGAAACAGTAAAAACCCACTCTGAGCAGGGAGGACAGGGCTCTCCCTGTACTGGTGCTTGCCAAACTATCAGGGAACGTGGTGTGTTTGTGTGAATAATCTGCTAAAATCTGAAAGGAAGTCAAATCTGCAGAATTATCAGCAAGTGTAGGTTCAGTGTCCTGAAGGTAAGAAGCTACCAGCATTGTTTCAAACTGCTCAACACTGGCAGCATTGGTTCAGAGTCATGGTGTGGATACAGGGTTGCCATTGTTCCCAAAATGCTGATGGGCAGCATCTGTTGCATCCTGTCCTTTGGTCTGTGCTACCAGGTTCTGGATTTATTTCTTCCAATAGGGAACGTGGTGTCGATTGAAACCGCTTTGGGTTGGAGGTGAAGACAAAAAGTCTCCTTCAAGAATCAGATGGTTAACTACCTAGTGATCCTATTTTGTCCCTCCTTCAGAACTGTTGAGATTAATTCCGTAGGTGAATTACATCTTAACGGAGAAAATTGTTGTGTGTACCTGATCCTGTTGATTCTGGCCGTGGTGTTGTGTTTAGAAAGCTTTAAAGCAACGCTCGTGCAGTAACACAGCACTTAAAAGCAGCTGAGAAAAGCAGAACTGCCATAATAAAGCTGTGATTTTTTTTTTTACTAACACTAATTGGCTGCCAGTCAAATGACAAGGTCTGCTTGGTTGCAAGCTGTTGTTATTATTTAGTGCCAAGTCTTTAAGAGCTGTTGAACTTTAACAAAGCCTAAAAATACAGGCCCCATCTTGCAAACCCTTTGGGATTCAGGACCAGCACTGAAACGATTATATACTCTTCACATCCTCTCACCTCCCTTAAAGCTGAGCATATATGGGAGGTGGGAAGTACCTGTGTTACTGAAAGCTGGCAAAAATCTGTACAGCATCATCTGGTTTATAGTTGTTTGTGCAGTCAGATTACTTTGTGGCCTTTATTTTTAGGCAGCAGAGTCATTTAATCTCAATTTTATTTTTTTTTTTTTTGGAGACTGAAGCAAAAATTTATTTTAAGTCTTTGAGGATGTAAATCCTAATGTTCAAATTTCACTTTTTCCCCCCCTCTTTTTTTCCCCAAGGTGCTGCAGCTGCTCTAAGCAGGACTTTACTCCAGTTGGAGTGTTCATCTCCCTCTTGAAGTATTCCTGGTGTTTTTCTGCAAATCTGAAAGCAGAAAGCATGCTTGTTCTTCAACTGTTAAAGTCTTACCATTGTTTATTGTCAAAGTGGAAATCAAATACTGCTCAGAACTGTGGGGTGAATTGCCAGTAACCCATTTCCCACAGGAGATGGTCTGCTAATGAGGTGCTGAGAGCAGTTAGTTTTGATTTCGAAGCTAGTACTCTAATACTGACCTCTAATATAGGTGTCTGAAATATTTGTTCTCTCCAGGGATCTTGGATCTACAACTGTGGGGACAAATTCTCCTTTTAAGCCAGTCGTATGAAAGAAACTCCTGCCAGGGTGTATAAAGTTGGCATCAGTGCTCTTGAAATTTAAGCTTGGCTTGTATTTCTGCTAGAGATTGTAATGACAGTTCATCACTGCCCTCCTCTGTTCATCCAGATGTTTGGTCAGTTGTTGTGGGAAACTTCACTTAAGCAGATGCTGTGAAAGATGACCTGTGAAATGGATGTGACACATACATGGATTTTTTTTTTCTTTATTTTTCAGCAGCCTGTCTTAACATTTATATTGAGAAAACAATGTAAAAAAAAAAAACAAACCCAAACAAAACCCCAACCCAGCACTATTTTTCATTTTAATGTAAGGCCAAACAAGTAGAGATATACAGACCTGTATATGAAAACTAATGGCATCATAAGAAGACTTCTAAATCCCAAACGTCCCTTCTTCAGGTGTTTGCAGCTTGCATACAGAGGGTTGCACTAAGAAGTTGAATTACTCTATTTAGTTTGCTCTGAGCACAGAGAGCTCTCTCTTATAGAACGTGGCAAATCACATGGATCAGAGGCTGTTGGAATCTTGCTGTTGAACTTAGTGGAAGATTAAGGTGAGTAACTGGAATTCCATGCCGTGCTTTGGGGCACAGGGAAGGAGAAAATGACTTTGCTGTTTTTTGAGTACATAAGATCTGTCTGTGAAGTGGGATGTTCTGTGATGGTATGCACATGGCATTGGTATGAGCTGTGGGCCATATTAAACAAAGGCAGGTAAAATTTCTATGCCTAGTGACCCCTGTCCATTCTGTGATTGTTCCTAGTCTGACTGAACCCTGCTTCAGCTTCACCTTCAAGGTGGTCACAAAATTCCTGGGCTGCTTGATGTCATATGGGAATCAAATAACAGGCCCCACCAAGATTTCATCCTTTTCCTGCTTCTAACTTTTATTTCTGTAAGTAAAGACACTTGAACAAAAAAAAAAAACCACAGCTGATGCCCCTGTCCAGAGTCTAGATCTGCAGGTGGCTTGCCCTGGGGCTTTGCCTTTGCTTGGAAATAGTGAGTGTAGGTGGGTGGATATTTCTTGCTCGGCAAGTCCTCTCATGCGTGTGCTTCTTACTTCCTTCTGTGAAACAGAAAGAGGTGTGTTTTTTCTGGCACTCAGTGCTGTTGTCTTCTGCAGCCTGTAGGCACTCGAGACTGATGAAATAGGTAATCTCTTTACAGAGTTCTTTGTAAGGATAGAATTTGCTTGTCTTGAAGCAGACTGAGGGGAAAGAGGCCCTTTACAGACCCCCCTGCCTGACAAATGGTACCATAGGCAAGGACATGGTAACATCATGCTGCTTAAGTTCAGGTTTCTATTACTCCTAGTTCATGTACAATGTCAGAAATCTTTTGTAATCAGAGTGGGTCGCAGGAAGGGAAATCTTTTTTGCAGCCCAGTATGTTGAAAGTCAGGGCTGTTGCTGTGATGATGACAAATAGGTCTTCAATGGATAGAGGGGAGGGCTGCTTCCCTTTAGCAGCTCTTAGAATGGTCCAAACCATGTGCCATTTAATCTAGTCACAGTTGCGTGCCTTGTTATTGCAAAAGCAGAAGCCTGACTTGGCTTTCACAATTTCTGCATTTCTGATTTAAACATGACTTGTAAATACATAACCCTGGGATTTGTTCTGATTTTTTTTTTTTTTTTCTTTTCGTTGTCTTGGTTTTATTCCTGTAGCAACAAAACCAGTAGTTTTGTAGTGTTGTTTCTGTTGACTATAGCTTATGCTTCTTTAAATTGCTTATATAGGACCAGAGAGTAGTGGCCTGCAAGCTGCAAAGGTTTGTTTCTTCATTGCTGGAATAGTCCATAGTGCAAGACGTGCTGGGAGAACAACACAGACTCTTCAAGTTAACAGCAGTACAGTTGCCCGAAGAGAAATTGCCATCTGTTAAAATGGCAAACGTTGGCTGGTACAGTGTTACCTATCAAACACCTCTTGGATACTGAAGTGGAGACACCTCCTAGCTCGTTGATGTTGTGCATGAGATGGAATGGGGGTGGCTGCTCTCAAGGCAACGTTCCAGACGCTGTTTCATCCCATAGAAAGGTGAATGGAGAGGGGTGTAGAAGAGGGTCGCCTGGGATAGTCTGTTGCCACTGAGCACCATTGATAGCAGGTCCGTGAAACATCAGCATTTCAAAGAGACTTCATGAACCGTGTGTGCAGGATGAGTACTGCATCCCAATCTTAGAAATATCGCTGAGTTTTGGCACAGCCATTAGCACTTCCTTGGAAAGAAAACAGACCGATTGGTCTGTGTAAACTTTAGCATCAGCTTGCTGACAATTAGTGTTAATTTCCCTTCCCTTCTGCACTCTGGGAAGAAAATAAAAAGGTCCTTATGCTTTGAAGTCCAAAACCAATGAATCATTTTCCATGCATCATTAACATCTAGTTTCACACCTAGAGTTTTCCCAAGATTATAAATTAACCCTCCTAGTCTCTGTGCTTAGTGTATTTCTTACTAGTCAGAATCAAGAGTCCTCCAGAGGGGTAGTTGCTGCCTTGGAGATTTTACCAACATCCTTTCCCAAAGGAGTCAGTGCATCCTGGTGGGTGGAGATGTTTATAATATAATTTAGCATTGGTGCTGCATGGTTGTTGGGCTGCATTCTGTGGCTTCTGCCCTCAGTAACGTGAGCTGGCTCTTCAGTTACCTTATCTGTTCTGCTGTGTGAATAAGACGCATGGTAGGAACGTGTGGGAAGATGATCTGGAGAGAATCTTCAGGGTCTTGTATGAAAGGTGGGAGTTTGAGCTCATCAGCTTGCATTGGCATTAAGTCTAAGAACTGGGCTGTGAGGATCTCCTCCTGGAGTGGTGAATTTGGAGAAAGAGGCAGACTTCCCATTTTAGTATCTTCCCATTCCCTTTATTCCCAAGAACTGTGAACATTTCGTTCAGAGAGATGTCTCAGGACAACTGTTTTACCTCAAATGCCTTTCATCCACTCCCAGAACACTGTGCTCCAGTTGGGGAAATTCTGCAACATCCTTATCAGTAACATGCTCTTACTTTGATCTGTACTGTTGAGTTTAGGGCCCTTATAGGCCTGGTTTCTCCATCTCTGGTCCTTTGTACCAATAACACACCTTGAAGTTAGACCTGAAGTACTTGTTTACGATCTGTTGCATCACTTCTGTTCAGTGAGGAGCATCAGCAGGCAGGTTAGAACACCAGTGAGTCTCTGCTGCATGGCCACCGTTGCTGTGGCCACGAACAGGCTTGTTTCTAGCAAGTTCCTTAATGTTCCTTCCAACAGAAATGTCCATTTTCTGTGTGCAGCACATATTCTCACTTCACCCCCTCTCACGTACCTACCCCTAGGGACTTAAAATTGTCTGTTCTGCTGCTGCTTCTGTGGTCCTAGTTCTGGAACAGCATTCCTCCCATTTGCTGAAGAGAGGAATGGTGGGAATACCCAAGAGGAGTAATTTTTTTCTGTAGTCTCAAAGCGTTAGCTCTCCCTCCCTGGGTAGGGCTGCTGACAGTTGCTGGCCTTTCCTCAGCAGGCTGTGTGTGTTTTGAGCTTTGTACACTCTCACACAGTCATGAATATGACTCTGTCATGTGTCTGTGACTAACTGGAATGAATGCTTCTGACTGTATGTTCTGCATGTTACCTATTTCAGCAGTGTGGGGAATACAAGTGCCACGAAATCAGAACATTTGTCGTGCACACACTGCTGTAGTGAGAGGGATTGCACTTGGTCTTCCAGGAAATTGGCATTAGAGTTTCAATACAGATGTAAAGGGTACTGCATATTCAGTTGTTACTTTATGATTGCCTGAGTGCAACTCTAGGTTTGATAGGAAAGAAGCCCTTACCTGAACCTTCTGGTTCCTCTGCCTTTCCAGCACCTTTCCACCTTGGCACCTTTCCAGTCAGGCAGAGGGGATTGAAGTCACTGAAAGTAAATTGCAGTCTTCTGTTTCCTACTGGGAAGCATATTGAGACAATACAATCAAGTTGAATGGGAACTGCACTAGGAAATTACTGGCTGCTTCTTACTTCTGATCTTGAATGCTGTTGTGAAATACTAGGTGTGGCTTTGATCCATTTCCTGAGAGCTCAGCCTAGTCATCTGCACATGGGTGGAGAGGTAAGAGGTTCTAGTTTCAGCCCAAACCAACACATCTTAAGATATGGGTGGGTGGAGGCTGTTTGCTTTTCTTATTGATGTGGAGACTATATGCACTTAAGATTTTAAAGCACTTTTTACACTTGAATGTTAACATTATCAGTTACAACTTTGCATTTGCTCCCCATTTTCCCCATTCCTCTCCAGTTCAGTAATGGTAGGTTCCATGTGTTGCAGGTCATATGATTCCATGACACACACATATGTATATATATGAGATGCCTGGTGACTCTGCTCAGACTGTGCTGAACTTTCCTCTTCAGATACAGCCATCACTTCAGAGAAGTTGCCACTATGATGCCTGGGGGCTTAACTGAGGCCAAGCCTGCTACTCCAGAAGTCCAGCTTCTTGTTAACCAGGTGAGTTGCAACCTATCTAAAGATTAAGTCTTTGTGTGGAAAGGGCTGAGTCCTGAAGCTTGTGTAAAGGCTGGGAGACCAGGTGGTGATGCTGAACCAGTGTTTAAACTGAAGAAACTAGCACTGAAAATTGGAATCCCCTTGGTTGCCAGTAAGTATTTTCTCAGAACTCTGCATTGTCAGTGCACTGGTAAGACTGAGACAAACCACTTCTCTGTTTTATCCTTGCCCATAGCCATAGTTCTGGCTGCCTTCAGCTAGTGTTCACATCTAGACCAGTGCTGAGGTCTCTTGTTTGAAATGAAAGGTGGTGTATTTGAAGGAAGAAGATTGTACTTGGTCGAATTGATTCCTCACTGAGGGATGTCAATAGGACAAACCACGTGTTAGTGTGCACTGAAAAAAAAAAAAAAGATATCTATACAGGACAAGGCTATGGCTAAACAGTGTGTTCTCTGCTGGCATCTTTCTAGAGTCACAGCTGTGATGCAGGGGCTGCTGGTGTGGCAGTGGGGCAAGGTGAGATTGGCACAAGACAGGCAGGGTGAGTCTAGTTGCCATGGTGGTTGTTTACAGGCAGCCATCCTGTCCTGGAAGCAGCAGCATGAACACCTCTGCAGATTCTCTGCCACCCTGCAGTGCAGCAGCTCTCCAAAGAGTACAGAGTGCATCCTGAGGAGCAGGAGGGAATAGCTTGGCATGGGAAAGCTCCGTTTGTGTCTTCTATCTCATGTTCCCACCCACCCCACCAATCCCCTTCACCTTCCCAGCTCGGAAAGATGATCTCTTCCACCTTTGGCAACTGTGCAAAGTGTAACTCATGCCTTCCTTGAGAAATGAGGAAACAAAAATAGGAACTAGTGGGGCTGAACGTTCTCTCCTGTGAATGCAGCTCCCAGCCCCCTCCTTTGCTGTGCTGTAGAGGACAGAGTCTGCACCAGCACCATGCCACATCCCCTGCAAGCTTGCTGGGTAAAACCAGGCAATGATGAAACCACACTAAGGTGAGCTGAGCTGTGCATGTGGAAGGACAGAGACACTGGGAGAGATCTGTAAATAGGCTGTGTAGGCTGATGACAGAGTCCAGTGCTCTGATCAGCTTCTTCTAGAGAGTCCACACACGGAGGGTATCATGTTTAATATCCAGTTTACTTGCAGATATTTGATGTTACATGAGGTTTCTGCTTTAGCAGGGATACAGATGTAAGTTACTCATAACAAAATACAGCGATTGCAATACACAGTTCAATCATGGTACCAACGTGATCTCCATTACTGGTCTCTATAAGATGCTCACTATCACATTGCTGGGCATCCTTAGTCACCAGGAAGGAGTAAACAGGTTGAAGTCAGCTCAAGGCCCCTATTCTCCAAAAAACTGTATTGTTCATTGTTTATTTTTTATACTTTTGTGTTGGGCATAGTCATATGTTCACTCCCCCACACAGGTCTGGCTAACTCGGGGAGGTGTTCACATTCTTTTACTGAACTCAAGGATTTACACCACCAGTTGATCCACCCAACTGACATAGCAGTTCCTCTCAAACGCTCACCCTCTGGTCCACTTTGTGTTGAGAAAAAGTCAGCTTCTTTGCAAAAACTGCAGTCAGTCACACCCTGCATCGTCCCCTGAGTTTCGTAGGCACATAACCCTTGCCCAGCTCCTCTGAGCCTTCTTCCACTGAAGGGCTTTACTGGTCAGCCACAGCTGGGGTTGCTGGAGTTGGCATGTGTACCCAGGGGAGGGCTGGAGTGTGTGTTGGGGGTGGCGACAAGAGGTTTTCAGAGTGGAGACCATTTACTGCAGAACAGAAAGAGAAAGTGATCACCTAAATTGTTTGGGGGACACGGATTGAGTGGCCGGCACAAGTAGCTGAAGGAGCAGCACTCGCAGAGATCAGCAATTCCCTTTCACCTACGGAGGGGAGACCCTACACGAGGACTTGTGGCACCTTTGTCATTGCAATTCTTATTTCCTCGTGTGTGAGACAGGGAGGGGGCAATGTCTCCTGACAGCTGGGGGCTGTGAAATTTGACTGATGAGTCTGTGAAATAGCTGAAGGGCCTCCTTTGAACACTGCTAGGCCAGTGTAGCATGCTAGATGCTCAACTATGTTTTTCATGCTAGGTTGTGTCATTAGGTCACCAAAAGGTCCTACCCTACTGCAGTGTCTATCAGTGATGAAACCACAGTGTTTAACTGCCAGTAAGCAAAGACACACTTAAAAATGTGACCATTCATTTCAGGCTGTGCTGATGCTCAAAAAGTACAGGGCAAATACAGGATCTGAAAGGCAGACGTGCAGATTTTCTGTTTCTTGAAGAGGAGCCTGATCTTAATTTTGTTACTCTTCTGTTCTCAGTAACTTCAGGAAAATTTAAACAAATTATTCCTTGGTCTTTATTTTCTGCAAGGTGAAATTTTTGCCTTGTTCCTAGCATGGGAGAGGGAGCTCTCCCTGGCCCTTTTCCTCTGAAGAGAAGCTCGTACTCCACTGCAGAGGCTTTGGTATAGTTCTCTAAGGAAAATATTCTTGTGGAGAAAAACCTTACACTGGGGCAGTCCTGCTCTGCTGCCAGACAGGTAACAGTGTCACCCTTTAATAATGCAGTTCTCTGGGACTTTTTTTGTTCTGCTAAGCAGAGCAGCAGTTTGTGTGATTTTTTTAGTGAAGCTGTGAGGAGCATCTGCAGACCCTTGGGATGCCCAAAGTCTATTTGCTCTTGGGATTACAGAATTATTTACTTACACCTGTGCCTTATCTGTAGTCATCCTGAGTCAGCTAGGGAACGTTAGTTCTTCAGTCTCCTTGTTTTACAGCTCTTGCCTAAAACTGAGGAATGCTTGGGGTTTAAGGAGCTGTTAAGTAAGAGCTTAATAATGTTTTATTTTTGGAGCTCTCTGCCTGCCTGATTTTGCTGAAGGCTCTATCAATAAATAACACATGGGGGACATAGTTGTCAGAGGTTGGGAGAGATTGGAAAACTGGAGAGAACCGGCTTTGTTTTGTTTTATTCTGAGAGAGGAATAATAAGTACCACAAGTTGCCACTTAAGAGCATCCCAGCACCCCCCAGACCCACCCATCCGGAAGAAGGTTGGAAATCAAAGTTTCCCTGGCATGCTAAAGTTAGTAGCTCCTGAGTTGAAAGTATAGCTGTCAGTTCCCTGGTATAGAAGCCCCATGGAAGCTGCTTGGAAGAAGAGCAGAGTAAGAGATACGAGGAGCCTGAATATGATGAATTTGATAATTTCTGACTATCTGGAAAGAGTTGATCTGAATGTTCTCCTACCCCTCTACTCTGCCCTGGTGATACCCAGTCAGACTGCTGATGGTTATGCAGGTCTAGGATGGATTTCTGCCTCAGAATCTAAAGGTCGTACTTCCAGTTTGGGAGATGGAAGTACATCTAGTACCATTGTAACCATTACAGTTGTGTGTATTTGACATGGTTCTACATGTTTAAGGATGAATTCTTTTGGGGGTCCTGGATATATTTCATCGAATGCGTGTTGTTGAAAGGATGAAAATTGATGTGAAAGAAAACTGTAAGTATGAACCTGCCAACCATTTTTCCCCTTTCTTTTAACAGGTGAAGCCACAGTTTGAAAGCAGAGAAAACAAGACATGCGACATCTTCAAAGCCATAGTATATAAGACTCAGGTGGTTGCTGGGATAAACTACTTTATTAAGGTTTGTATATATTCTAGGAGGGACTGCTTTGCAGTTAAACAATACAGGTGACTTGCGTGGTGGCTTAGAGCGAGAAAGAGAAGCAAATATTGTAGAAAACCATCTGATGGACTAATAGAGTTAAGGACTGTCTCCAGATGCTTATAAAATTCCTCTCTTTGGCACTACTGTGAAACGAGAATATAAATATTTATACAACATACACTGTTCTCCTTCAGATATGAATGATAACGTTCTTAGAATCATGTCACTCAAAGACTATAGATTGCCTTATCGGGTCAAATTATTTAAACTAGTCATAACTCTGGTCTCCTGTTTCCTTTCAAGGCAAAATAGCTTTCCTATCTCTCTACTCTGCCCTAGTGAGACCACATCTGGAGTATTGTGTCCAGTTCTGGGCTCCCCGGTATAAAAGGAACAGGAAAATACTAGACAGAGACCAACGGAGAGCTGCAAAGATGATTAAGGGACTGGAACATCTCTCTTAGGAGGAAAGGCTGAGAGACCTGGGGCTGTTCAGTCTGGAGAAGACTGAGAGGGGATCTTATCAGTGTTTACAGATATCTGAAGGGTGGGTGTCAAGTAGAAGGGATCAGTCTCTTTTCAGTGGTGCCCTCTGATAGGACATGGGGCAATGGTCACAAGCTGGAATACAGGAAGTTCCACCTCAACATGAAGAAAAACTTCTTTCCTGAAAGGGTGACAGAGCCTGGAACAGCTTGTGGAGACTTTCAAATCCTGCCTGGTTATGTTCCTGTGTGGCCTGCCTCTACTAGATCAGGTTGCTCAAAGTTTCATCCAACCTGGCCTTGAACAGTTCCAGGGAGGGGAAATCCACAACACTTCTAACCAACCTATTCCTGAGTCCTAAACTACCCTCTTTAAGTTTAAAGTCATTGCCCTTTGTCCTACCACTACATGCCCTTGTAAAAAGTCCCTCTCCAGCTCTCTTGTAGGCCCCCTTTATGTACTGGAAGGCTGCCTTTAGGTCTCCATGTAGCCTTCTCTTCTCTAGGTTAAACAACCCCAACTGTCTCAGCCTGTCTTCCAAAGAGAGGTGTTCCAGCACCCTGATCATCTTTGGGACCCTCCTCTGGACTCACTTTAACAGGTCCATGTCCTTCTCATGCAGGAGGCCCCAGAGGTGAACACAGCACTCTAGGTGGGATCCCACAAGAGCGGACGGAGTAGAGAGGGAGAATCACCTCCCTTGACCTGTTGGCCATGCTTCTTTTCTTGAGGCCCAGGATAGAGCTGGCCCTCTGCGCTGCAAACACCCACTGCCAGATCACATTGAGCCTCTCATCAACCAACACCTCCAAATCCTTCTCCACAGGGCTGCTCTTGATCTACTCATCGCCCAGCCTGTATCTGTGCTCAGGATTGGCCCAACCCATGTGCAGGACCTTGCACTGGGCCTTGTTGAACTTCGTGAGGTTTGCACACTCCCACCTCTCCAGCCTGTCAAGGTCCCTCTGGACGGTATCTGTTCCCTCCAGCGTGTCGACAGCACCACACAGCTTGGTATCTGCAAACTTGCTGAGGGTGCCTCAATCCCACTGTCCACATTGCTGATAAGGATGTTCAACAGCACTGATCCCAACACCAACCCCTGAGGAGTGCCATTCATCGCTGCTGTCCACTTGGACATTGAGCTGTTGATTGCAACTCTCCGAGTGTGTCCATGAAGCACATTTCTTATCCACCAAGTGGTCCATCCATCTAATCCACGTCTCACCAATTTAGAGACAAGGATGTTGTGCAGGACAGTTATCAAATGCTTTGCACACGTCTAGGTAGACAACATCAGTTGCCCTTCCCTTATCCACCAACACTGTAACCCTGTCATAGAAGGCCACCAAATTTGTCAAGCATTCCCTTAGTGAAACCACGCTGCCTGTCACCCATTGCCTCCTTATTTTCCATTTGTCTTAGCCTAGTTTCCATGCTTCATGATCTTGCCAGGCACTGAGGTGAGACAGAATGGTGTGTAGCTCCCCAAATCCTCCTTTTTACCCTTCTTAAAAAAGAGTTTGTTTCCCCTTTTCTAGTCAGCAGGAACTGAACTGAACTGACACAACTTCTCAAATATGATGGAAAGTGGCTTAGCCACTTCATCTGCCCGTTCCCTCAGGACCTACAGGTGCATCTCTTCAGGTCCCATGGACTTGTGCACATTCAGGTACTTTAGATAGTTTCAAACCTGGCCTTCTCAGGTTCTTCATTCTCCCAGTCCCTGCCTTCCCTCCTGCAACTTGGGTGGTGCGTCTGGAGCACTTACTGCTGAAGACTGAGGCAAAAAGTCCTTGAGTACCTCAGTCTTCTCCATGTGCTAGGTAATCATGTCTCCTGTTTCCTTCCAGAGAGGGCCCACATTTTCCCTAATCTTCTGTTTATCAGTGATGTACCTATAGAAGCTTCTCTTGGAGGCCTTGATGTCCATGGTCAGATTTAACTGTATCAGGGCTTTAGCTTTCCTAACTTAATCCCTGGCTGCTTGGACAATTTCTCTGTACTCCTCCCAGGCCTCACCTGTCCTCACTTCTACCCTTTGTAGGGCTCCTTTTTGTGTCTGAGTTTGTCCAGGAGCGACTTGTTCATCCATGCCAGACTCCTGGGGTTTTTGCTTGACTTCCTTTGTTGGGATGCACTGTTTCTGAGCTTGGGGGGGGTGATGCTTGAATATTAACCAGCTTTCTTGGATCTCTCTTCCCTCCAGGGCTTTATCCCATGGTACTCTACCAAACAGATCCCTGAAGAGGTCAAAGGCTGCTCTCCCGAAGTCCAGGGTAGAGAGTGTCATGTGCAGAGTATATATATTATATACCTATCAATATTTAACTATATAAT
>WTSP01008912.1:0-15102 GCA_025331215.1 Actenoides lindsayi
GAATTAGCAGACAAATGGGTACTCAGCAGCCCTCTGCTCAGCCCTCCTTCCCCCCTCGTGCCTTTTCTGCTCTTCTCCCGCTATCCCACATCATCATCCCTTCCCTGTCAATTCTCCAACAATGTCTAATTCTATTATTCGGAACGGTTTCCCACTGGGCGGTGGTTCCTTTCTGTCATCAAATCTCTGATGAAATCTTTAGACATGAAATATTTAGCCCGATACCAACGACTCGCACATAGCGTTAACGTGTCACAGGCTGCCTGGAGACAGCATTAGGCTGTAATTTGAAAGCGAGTGAAGTGATAATGCCATGCGCACCGCTTTTGTGAGCGTGCATTAATGCATCTCTTGCCAGGGCTGGCCATTGACAGCAAATCGACTCCCTCTAATAGTGTGTGGGAGGGTGGCAAAATTGGGGGTGATGCAGAAAATAAAGCGTATTGACCAGCCAACTGCAGCGCCTCGGTAGCCTTTAATCTATGATTGCCCTTGATGGGGATGTTTTAATGCAACTTTACCGTCAATCGCACTCATAGTCGCACACTCTGCCTGCTGGGGAGCACTGTGAAAATGGCAGAACTCGGATCATGCTGTTGCTTAGAGCTCATAGTTATTGATTGTGGCCGGGCTCAGGAGTCTGGGTTATAATTATTTCATTAAACCCTTTAATGGTTATCAAATATGAACCCTTCTACCGTTCCATTTAGGAAATGCGGTAAGCTCTAAATTTTATCGCTAATCCATGTTGATCTTATTTTTCTTAAGTTGTCCGATGCTCCCGAGTGGTCACTGTCCCCCCGCCAAGGCTCTCTGCGCATCGACCCCGGGAGAGCCACTCTTAGCGACGCTGGCCTCTCGAGTGGCACACGGAGATGGGACTGTGTGTGAGCAAACCTCTGTTAACAGAGATTTTGGACACCTTGGTCGCCTCTCTGACCTGCTTTTGCCACCGCGGAGTCACTCCCAGACTGCCACGGTGGAGAAGACGCTCAATCTCTTCCCTTGTGGAAGATATTAGATTGGATATTAGTAAGAAATTCTTTACTGAGAGAGTGGCTGGGCAATGGAAGAGGCTGCCCAGGGAGGTGGTGGAGTCACCATCCCTGGAGGGGTTTAAAAAACGAGTAGGTGTAGCACTTGAGGCTGTGGTCCAGTGGTTAGGGAGATGTTGGGATGAAGGTTGGACTTGATGATCCTAGAGGTCCTTCCCAACCATAATAATTCTATGTTTCTATGATATTTTGTGCCTTATTTTCCAGGTGTCTCAGTTTCCCCTTTGACCAATGCAGTTCCTTGCTTGTTTTGTTGGGTTTTTTTTTTCACTCATCTGGAGTTTAGAGATAAAAAGGACCAAATATTAGGACCAATATCCTCTCCTTACTCCAAGACAAACTGTTCACGCCTGTAAAGGAGGGAGGAAATTTCCCTTCCATCCAAAGTGTTCTTGATATTTTTGTAAGAATGAAAACAATTATGTTGTTTTTCTCATTCAAGCAGAGTATGCTGCATCCCACTTGATCCCAAATGTTTGAGGCAGCCTTAAAGGCATGGTAGGCAAAACACAGTCTGTTGCTGCATCACTGACACTGAGCATTCTCCTCTCTTCCTCGCGGCGTCTCGGAGTACCTTGTACTGGTATGACAGGATTGCAGGGAGGCATGGCAGAAACAAGCTGATGTTGAGAGGCTGCTCTTGGTTCCTGACTCTCTAGAGGTCCGGGAGCTATTCCTAGCACTGCCAGGCACTGCTTCTGTGGGCTTTAGTGTGGGTTTTTTCTGTTAAAGTGTCCTCTGAATCCCTCTGCATTTCACTTTTCCTCCGTGTGAGTGGCAGATTAAGTCGGGGTTTATTTCCTGTCCCTGGAAAGCCCCAAAGGAACCAGAGGAACTGTGGAAATCCCAGGAGCTCTCATCGGCTGCCCCGGGGCACACTTCTGCCCTCTCTCACACCCAAGTGCCTTTCAAAAGTTACAGAGATCACGATTAAAATGTGGAAGAACTGGATGAAACCGGGACTAGGGGGACAGGGAGGCTTTGAGGAAGTATCTCAGTATGCATTTGTATTCCAGATCCATTGAAAGCAGCCTGTATTCGTTGGCACCTTTTCATTAAAACACTGGATGCTCTGGAAAAGCTGTATCTTAATTTGAACAAGCTGATTCCTTTCCTTTTTTCCTGCGGGCAGGCGATACAGTTTCTGCAGAGTCCTTTATCAGTATTCTGCGCTGCCTTCTGGCAGCTGCTCATTTTATGTTGCCTCAACCTATGCTGACCTCATTTTCTATCACAGAGCAGTGAAGGATTTGGTAAAAATTAGTTATATTAGTAGCTCCCGATACAGCCAGTTTATTTGTGATATGACAAATATTTCAGCCATTAGGATCTTTCCATCTCTTAGCAGCTTAAATGCACTCACTTATATTCCAAATCACTGCTTAATTTAAAAGCCTATTTGCCTAGATTGTTGCAGGCATGAAAAAAAATGCAGAACACTTACCCTTTCAAATAGGCCTGTAGCACAACTGGAGTTGTGCCTGTGATTGGATCTCCTGCTCCATAACTTTACACTCGGCGAAGCCGCAGACTAATCACTTAGCGCGCGGCAGAAGCACATCAATTCCAGGGAGGAAGGGCGGGCGTGCTGCCGAACAGGAGGCCGGATTGCTGCCTTCTCCCCTCCGTGCCTCAGTTTCCCCACCTGCCCTGCAGGGATGGGGAAGGGATTTGCCAGCTTTCTGGAGCCGCTCAGTCGCCCACCAGTTTGGGAATACGAGGTGTGCAAGTGGAAGAACGTTGGGGCTGGGGCAGGGAGCGGCAGGAAGACCACAAAGCCACCCCTGACAGTTGGTCGAGCAGGCAGCAGATATGGCCTGTTTTGATACCTGGGGGGGCTTTCATGTTTCCTGTGACCTGAATGCCTTTGTCAAGTAAATAAACTCATGGCAATGCCTGATGTCTTCAACCTTGCTGGTCTCTTTTCTTAATCCTCCAGTTCAGGGAGGGAGGGAGGGAAGGGTGGAACCCTAGGGAAGATGCTGGCATGCCCTATCACTGGAGCTGTGCCTCCATGAATGTCTCCTGGCATTCAGCCGGGATGTTTCTCCACACCCAAGAGGCCTCAGTGCTTCTTTTAGAGACTTGCACATTTGTATTTTATCAAGGTAACATCAGGAGATAACTCCAGGGATGCTCTAAGGAACACACACTGCCTCTTGCAAAGATAACAGTAAAAGCCCAGGAGCTGCTGACACTCCTGCTGCACGAAGATGGTCGGATCTGCTGGACAAGCCACGCTGCCCTTGCTGTCTCTCTCTGGGCATTCCCCTGGGGAACTTCCCAGTTCCCCTTTGATGTTTTTCTTCCACTCAAAGCTGGGGATCAAACCCATGCTTCCCCCCTTGCCCTGAGTGTCTGCCCGGCCAGTGAAAGTCATTACAGGACCAGAGTTTTCTCTGCCAGCTCCTTCAGCAGGCACAAGAGCAGCTTTCTGTCTGTGCTGCATCGGCTTTCACCACTCCAGCTCTGGCACTTGTTCCTCTGTTGGTCTCTAATGGACACGTTTAGATTCATGGGCAGCAGTTGTTTAAAGGGAGCACCGACAGAGGCTTAGTTGTTTTTCTCGAAGGGATGAGCTTTCGTTTAATGGGCTGTAGAGAATCCACAGGTAAGTTGTGTGATGTATTTGATGCCTTTTCTGCCACCCATTTTTCCCTCCCTGTAGGTCTGCAAACCTTTCTCCTTGCCTGCCCCCAGATCTCAGCTGTTCCTATCGGGGTTAGAGACACGAGATTTTTCCCTCTGACTTTCAGGAGATCAGACTCGGAGGCTGAAGTTTATTTTTGAGGAAGAAAGGATCCACAGGTCAACCCAGTAAATACCTGCCTCCGGGGTTCCACAGAGGGAACCGGTTCCAAGCCCTTACCTGGGGACTGGGTTTTCCCTGGCCTCCTCCCAGGTAGGTAGCTGGTGTTTCTGGATCATGCCTTGCAGCTTTGTAGGGCGGACAGTGCTAGATTGGATGGAGTACAGAGCAATGGGAAGTGGAGGAATTCACCATCTCGAAAAGGGCCATTGCTGAGAGTGTCTTTGCTTTTGAGGGAAGGATTTTCCTCGTGGCTTTAGTCTCTGGCTTGCAGACATTGCCGATTCTGCAGAGCATCCTTTATGGTTGTGAAGAAGTCAGGAAAGGGATTTAAAAATCAAATGCTGCTCACTTGCAGTTGCTGCTTTTGATTGTGTCAGCTGGGACCTTTGACATCATCTCTAAAGGTAAATTAACTTTAAAACCAGCGTACGCTGTTTGATAGAGGATTCCGACTGAAAATAGTTACCCCAAGGTAACTCTGTCTTGGCAAATTCTCCTGCACCTTTCCCCTTCAAGGAGTTATGATGGAGACATACTTAATTGCTAGAAAAAGCCTCGCAAAACCAGAGCGAACCGTAATTCTTGCTTAGTTTTACTATTCAACTTTCAAGACTCTAGGAGCTCGAATGCTGATGGAAGTGTTATCGATTTTCCCCTAGACTGAAAGCCTCCGAAAAAAAACCCTCAACAAAAAAACCCGCCCCACCTCCCGTGCTGCAAGTCCCATGGTTCCAATTAAAATCACCTGTTAACGTAAAAAGGTCTCTTTTTAAAAAGGGTTTAAAAGATTTTCATTTAATTGATTCGATGTAAAATGCCCTTTACAATTACCACTACAAACTGCTTGTTTCCCACTGAGTAAGACCCAATTTGAGATGTTTATCAAGACTTTGCACTCTTTCCACTCTTCATACTGAGTTCTTGAATTCCTTATTGACAGCTTGCATCTGTCAGCAATGGATATTTTTAGTTTGTTGGAAGAAAGCTTTTAAAAGGTTGTAATGGCTTGATTTTTGTCTCTGTGGTCTCAAGCAATAAAATCAGCTCTGAATGGCCTCATAAGTGTGGGCAGTGCTGGGTGCCTTTTACTTCAGAACAGCAAAATGACATGATTCAACTTCTTTTCTCCCGAGTATTTCCGTAAATGCCGTGTTGCTTAGTGCAAAGATCACACCCCTCATGTCTCTTTGCTTTTGGTGTGTCTTACAATAAACTTCTTTACGACAAATAAACCTCCTGACGCTGACTGCTCTCGAAGTCTCGGCGGCTTTGATTGCGGGGTTTATCTAGAACTTTGTCCTCAGAAGAGTGACACCACCTCCCCCAAACCAATTGAGACAAGTGAGCTTTTATTAGAACACAACCATTTGTTAGCCTAACACGTTTCCTATCTCGCTGTGCATGCAGACCGTGGGCACTCGAGTTTTTCAGCTGGCTGAGGGGAGACAGGCAGAACAGCATTGGTTTTGCAGGGCACAGAGGACATACCTGTCCCCTCACTGTCTTTCAGCTCCCAAAATCTACCAGGGGAGAGTTTTTCCGTCCAGAAAGCCACAAACTTCTTGTGCCTGCGAGCTGGATGGTTTCACAGGCAGTCACCCCTCCCTGCCCTGGGTTCTGAGAAGGGGACCCAGACCCCAAAGTGCAGCCGTTAACCTATGGAAGAAAGGCCACAGAAATCACCTGACTGCCCAGCAAGGAAAAGCAACTAATGGGGGGGGAAAAGTAAAAGGTCATAATCAAGGCTTTGGAACTCCAAGCCCACCTGTGAGGTGTTTCGAGGAGGCAAGGGAACCTCAGGAAGCTTTCCCCTTGGCTTGGAGACTTGCAGCGCTCTCCAGAAATCGAGTCACTCCTGTAACCACAGCTCTCCGGGCCTTTGAAATATTAAGTTTAGCTGGAGGGGTGTGTGTGTGTGTGTGTGTAAAAAGGCTCTGGTCTTTCATTCGGTTTGCTCTGGCCGGATTTCAGCCTTTCTCCAGCATTTTTGGGGTGTTTGGGTTTACTTTTCCCCCCAGGTTTTTTTGGGGGTTAGTGTGGGGGTGGGGGGGGTTTATTTGCCCTTTATTCCCCTTTTGATGCAGAAAAAAAAAGGCAAAAAAAAAAAAAAAAAAAAAAGCTGCAATACTGTGTTGTCAGCTCCAGGGCTCAGCAAACAGACCCCCAGCGCTGCCTGAGCTCTGCTCGCCTCAGCCCCACTCTGCTCTAAGGCAAGTGGAGGTTAAAAACTGGGGCAAAAGCTGAAAAACCCGGAACGAGCCCCGCTCTGAAATGTGTGGCCGTGCCCAGTTACACACCTTAACCACCCTCGATTACCTCCGAAGGCAGGAACGAGTAGGTGGCTTTGCTTGCCCACCCCTCCCGACCCACCCTCCCCGGCCCCCTCCCAAGGATGAAGGCGAACGCGCAGATGGGGAGGGAGAGAGGGATGGAGGAGAGACCTGCAGGCTGCTGCTCGGAGCGGGGCCATCCCGGAGGAGCTGTGAGCACCGCGATTTCCCTGCCCCCGAGCAGGCTGGGCTGTTTCGGGCTGAGGGGGCCGGGCGGCGGGGCGGTGCGGGGCTGTGCGGGGCTGTGCGGGGCGGGCTCACCCTGGCTGCCCAGCCCCGCAGGGCTGAGGGGGTGCCAGGCTGTGGAGACAGGGCAAAGCGGAGTGAAGCAGGAATGCTGTGTGGTTATGGCCTCAAGCCCTCGAAACCCTGGCCCATCGCCTTTCTACGGGTGGGGAAACTGAGGCACGCGGTTATTTTGAAAATATTTTTTTTCATCCCTGCTGCTTAGTGCCTTGCTAAGGCTCTAAGAGCAGGTCAGACAGAAGCCCAAGTACTGACCCGAGATCAGTTCTCTCCTCCAGAAGTGCCCTGGTTTTGCTGCTCAGCAGTAATCCCTCAAGGTCTCTCTAATAAACCACACTTAGAGTCGCCTAGCAGGGTAAAACCCAGCCCGGCTCTTTTAAACCTAGGCTTGCTGCTGATAACAAAGCCTCGCAAATTACCCCAATTATAGTTTCACAAACAGAGAGTTTGTTTCCACACTCTCAATCAAAACTCCAGCCGGACCCTGGGAGAGATGCTCGCTTACAGCCCCGCACGCAGACGCGCTAATTACGAACCACAACAGGTTAAAGTGTCCAGCACAAAGGTGATAAATATGGGTGTAATTATGGGTTATTGTAGGAGCTTAATTAGGATAGCTGTAATTAGCCTATTTTTTTTCCCCGATCTTCATTTAGCAGCTAACAAAATCAAATGGAAAATATTTTAATTTAAAAGGCCGCCTCAGCATAGTGTTACTAGAAGAGACTTAATTACTCATTGATAACTATGAGGTGGAGAAATCACTTCTTTTGTGCCACTAGTAATAAAAAGCAAAGCTGTTAGCCAAAAAAAATAATACCCAGCAAGGTTTAACCCCAGAATTTAGGTTTCAGTTCACATAAAAATCTGGCAGCGCTCACCTTTGGTTTAGTGAGGCTTGACTTGCAACCCGGCATCTAAACCTCCAGAAAAAAGTCTCATTTCTCTTTCCTGGTGCTCATGGGGAGGCTGAGCACTGGCAGGGAGAGCCAGGGGTCCCGGTGCACCCCAGCTTTCTTGCCCAGCATGTTCCTCCATCTGCTGGGGGTCAGAGGCTGTTCCGAGATACCTGAGTGGGTTTAAACACCCAGGCTTGAAGCAGAGGCAGAATTACAAAGGAAAAAAGGAGAGAATTGGCAAGTTTTAGGAGGGAGGTTTCTAGGCGTGGGCTTAGTAGTTACAGGGCACGGTGAGGAGTAGATTTTAATTCAGGTGCCCAGGGTCCAATTAAGTCCTTCTTCTTGTCGTTCATGAAATATTTGTGCTGTCAGAACCTCCTTAAAGCTCTGAAAGGGCCCTGGTGCAAGTGGCAGGCTGCTGTGCCAATGGCAGACTGAAAAGCCCTCTCGCTGCCTTGTGTGGGATCTCCAGCCTCTGAGCAAGGGAAAACTGCAGAAATGCTCGGTTTCCTTAAGGTTAAATAAAACCACCAACTCTGATCCCTGGTGGTGTTGTGGGAACAGGGCACAACTCATATTCAACATAGCAGGGGTTTCGGAGCGTTGCTTTTTTTTTTTAAAGAAACCTCTCCTGCTCACATCCCTGTGGATTAGGTTGCTCATTTACTGGGCTAGAAAACATTCTCCTGTTCGCAAGCTAAACAGATGAGACTCCAAGATTCCTCTCTTTCTTGTTCATTTAGGGGTGAAAAATTGCCAGCAAGAATTCAATTAGCATCATATCTGCTTAGCCCGGTCTGCTCTCAGGGCCTTCCTATACCCATACTTTCACTGCATCATCTTCACAATAGCAGCATCTGCTTTATTATGAGTTGCCTAATTGCTTCTGACATGCCCAGTTATTATATGTTAACAATGTCCTCTAGGCTGAATAGTTAGAAGGAAAGGGAGGAGCAATCACAAAGATGTTATTTCTTCTGTTTCTTGGACCTCCTTTCAGAATTAAAAGCTGTGCCAGACCTTGCAGTGCCTCATTCACAGAAAGGTCCCTCACTTCTGGACCTAACTTAACTTGCAAATGCTGGTGGCAAATTTTCCTCTGGAAGTTTGTGTTTGGTTGGGTTTTTTTTTGTCTCCCCATTAGAAAATGCATATTCAACAATGTCGGGAAGGCATTTGTATAGAATTGTGTGAAATGGGCTGACACGTTATTATGAAAATGGCAGTTGCCTTTATCATTTTTCCTGATGATGTACGAGATGAGCTTGGCCAGGCTGGCAGCAAAAGGCAGCATTTTCACTACTTCAGCAGACACAGTTAGAAAACCTGGACACCTTTTAAGCTCACAAACCTTTTCTCAAAGAACCCCGTACAAAATTCAAAGCCACGGCTGCTTTAGTGGGGATGTGAGGTCAGCAGTAAGATATTGCTATTCTGTAGGAACTGTAAAAATACTCTGACCTCCTTCTAAGTAAATAGGAGGGTGTTGCTGTGTGCTGAGGAATGAAACTTCTGATTAGGTTGGCACTGCTGATACAGAGCATCTAAAAATCATGGTGATTATGGGAGCAGGAATTGGAGAGGAATTCTGACAGCCAAGCTGTCAGGCCTGTCCCATTCCAGGTGGGAAGTGCAGGGTGTGTTTGGGGCAGGGAGATGGACTAGATGTGCTCTCCAGCTGGCTGCCCGTCCTACTTAAGACAAAGCTGTTTGTATGGCTGGAATTTCATGCGGGCAGTTTTATTACCCTAATCTTGGCTAGTCTTGATTTAGACTTGTGCTCAAATTTCTGTGTTCATTTATAACTGCTGCTGAGACACCCTTGTTCTTGGTGGTGCTGGTGGCTCTGAGAGCTTGTGTTGTGCTCAGCTGGGTGATACAGGCACATCCCCATTGCCTGTTGCCATTTCCTGCCATCTCTGTCCATGCTGTGTGTTATTTCACATCAGTGAAAAGCTCACTCGAGAGGCAACACACGTTGTCCTTCTTATTCGTGCTGCTGCAGAAGAGGAAGAAATCTTCTGGCACCTCATGACCCTTCCCGGTAGCTGATTCTCCTGCATGATGCTGTAAGGGCCTCTACACTTTGTAAGCATCGCCCAGGAAAAATCAAAGTGTCAGATTAGGAAAGAACTCACAGCAATGGAATGGCAAAATGGTTCTTGCTGGGAAACATAATGTGTGTTTCTTATGGAAGCTGGTTGTTCATGGAAGTTCAGTTCCTTACCAATTTATCCCCACGTCTCCTCACCCTCATCGCAGCAATAGCCTCACTCGTCTCCCGCATCCTTCATTACCCTGCAGTGCCTCCTGATGAGGGGGAATCTGATGCCTTAGGAAAGCAGATTAAAGCAGCAGGACCCAGTGTGGATCCAGCCAGGTTCTGTCTCCTCTGGACATGAGGAGCTCTATACAAACCTTTGTCATTTACATAGGGGAAGTAATAGGGGCTCCAGAATCTCTCTAAATTCACTTAAATGTCTTCTGCTGTGGTCTTCAGGCCACGCTTATTTTGTTGTGCCAAATCTTCTGCAGTTAGTAGCCAGGAAAACGCATTGAGACTGTGAAACTGATGCCAAGAAGCATAGAGCACCCATGAGATATAGATGCTTCATATATAAGGAGCTGAGGCCCAGAGACACCAGGGTATGCCTATATAAATCCTGTTAATTGGTTGGTTAAGAGGTTAGTGCTGGTCTCTTCTCTCAGGTAATTAGTGACAGAACCAGAGGGAATGGCCTCAAGCTGAAACAAGGTAGGTTTAGACTGGACACCAGGAAAAAATTCTTCATGGAAAGAGTGGTGAGATATTGGAATGGGCTACCCAGGGAGGGGGTTGAGTCGCCATCCCCAGATGGGTTTAAGCATTACTTAGGTGTGGTGTTGGGGGATATGGTCTAGGGGTGAACTAGAGTAGGGTTAATGGTTGGACACGATGATCCCAAGGGTCTTTTCCAGCCTAAATGATTCTGTGATTAGACTGCTCCATCTTTCAGAGGACCCAGACCAAAGCAGCTTGTGTAGGGTCACTTGCTCCAAAATCTAAGCCAAAAATGATAACAAAGGCCAGGGATCTTGAAACTGCCTTGTCTCAAGCACCACCACCCTCCCTGTCTCCTGGGGATGTGACAACTGTCCCTCCTCCTTGCCCAAAACCAGTTGGGATGGAGACAGTGAGCTGCCACCAGCTGCTTTGGTGTGCTCACTGGTAGGTGGGATACATCAGAAGTGCATTTTAAAGGGTGCTAATTCTCCCCCACAGCTTAAAGTGAAAAGCAAAAGCAATGGGCTTTGCTGCAAGAGGTGTGGGAAGCTGCTGCCATGGGTGAGTCTTGCGGGTGTTGCTCCCTTGAGCTGGAAGCCTTGTTTGAGCCCACAGCTCGTTAGAGGCAGTGCCAATTGATGCTGCGTATTGCCTGGGCCATTCACTGAGCTGCCGTGGAAAGTGGCTTGAATTTTGTCAGAGTAACTTATTAGGGAGCATTAATAAAACTTGTTACCCTAATTGAAACAAATACTTAAATAAAAATCAAGGCTTCAGACATTAATGGATGCGCGGGAGAGGAAACAGCACATGAGTAACTAGGCTTCCTGTCCTTTTAGGATTGGATAGCAATAACCTTACAACGATGACAGCTAAATTAGAGAAGATGGCTTTCCATAATTTCTCCAAACAATCACTTAATGGGAGCAGTATAATTCCATGAAATAGGTGAATGGAGTACTGATCCATTTTATGGAACCATCAATAAACTAAACCTTGCCTGCTTTTAAGATTAAACTGAAAAAAAAAAAAAAAAAGGAGGAAAAAAAAAAGGAAAAAAAGGGAAAAAAAAAAAGCCTCCAGCCAGGGAAGGCAGAAAGAAAGAGTATTTATCTTTACACATAAAATTTGTGTGCTAGTAAAGTGCAGGCAGTGACAGGAATTTCAATTATTTAATCAAAAAGAAAATGAAAGTGGCTTTAAGTGTTGTGATTTGAGCCAGTGAAATCTAATGTGGGCTCACATTGAATATGAGGAAAATGGGAAGAAAATTAAAGCTGCTCCTACTTAAATCATGTGGTTACAAATGGTAAATTAGTTTCTCGATGTTTTCATTTAAGTGTTTAAGTGGAAGGTTTTATTCTTAATGTAGTGTTGTGACACAGAATAAAAACCTTATCTGTCTCTATAGCTTTTTTTCTTCCCCTCTCCGTGCTGCTGCCTTAGAAGGCAAAAGGGGAAAAAGCTGCAGCAATATTAGACTGCTTTTGTTAAAACTGGGAGGCAATATGCTTTCACCACAAGCTCATTAAGGTAA
Source organism: Actenoides lindsayi (assembly GCA_025331215.1). NCBI lineage: Eukaryota > Metazoa > Chordata > Aves > Coraciiformes > Alcedinidae > Actenoides > Actenoides lindsayi. The sequence continues at coordinate 11,644 of WTSP01008912.1, forward strand.
TAGATGAATAATGTCTATTAAAAATGCACTAGGCTAAATGAATTTAATGTGTGTTGGGAGGGAAATTGCATTTGCCAGAGGATACGAACTGGAAAAATCTCCTTTTTGTACTTATTTTGAGACTCAAGTACTGATCTCAATTGGACAGAAATGCACAGACAAGCAGACACACAAGTGTGCACACACACGTCTCTTGTTTGGGACTCTGTTAGAAAGATGCACAAGCTTATAATATTCTAAATACCCCCTTAGATTTGAGGACATTTTGTATGATATGTTGTTTCCCGTAATTGTGCTGCTGTTTTCCTCCATTCAAGCTTTTGGCTCTTGACTTGTTGGACCCCTGGGTTTAATTTTCCATGTATAACAACAAATGACAACCTAATTTGCAAAGATGGCTGTAGGCTGTTGAATGCCAAGTCTTGAGCTCCCCAAAGTCAAAAGGAAACAAAAGCAGATTTTGGCAGAGAACAAATACTTTCTTTGCATTGGTTGACCTGGTGATTACGTTGCATTGATTGTTTCTACCACTAGCTTTGCAGAGTAGATAACATATTTAAGAACTAGGAAACCCCACAACTCGTTATTAAAAATACTAACTGAATGGAGGCTAAACCAGGAACAACAACAACAAAAAAATCAACTCTGTGTAGCGTGTTACTAAGTTTTTGTGGTTTTCTATTATGTTTCTCCTATTCTGAAAGAAAGAAGAAGAAAAAAGAGAAAGAAAAAAAGCCAAATTCTGTCTGTAATGATTTTTCTTCAAATCAGAGAAGTCTTGGAAAACTTTTAACAGATAAGTCTTGTTATCCAGAATGTGTTTAGCCTGTAGCCAAAAGTCTTTAGCGTGCATACAAGATGCAAAACCCATCCCATAGCCCAGTTACATCTGTCAGAAAGTTACCACTCCCCCTAGAAGCACCTATAGACTTTAATGAATAATTAAAGATGCTATAGCACCATCCTACTGCCTGCTGCTGAAACTGTTATAATCCCCACAGCACCCTCCTCTGAGCTAACATCTGTGCATTTGCTTTCCTACACCAGACCCAAAAGAGGTGGTCGAGTTTTGGGGCAGCGAGGGGTCAGGGACCGAGAGCCTGGGTGGTTCCTGCAGCCTGGCAGGTCAGACTCACACTGCAGTAATGAAGTTACTGCCTTCTATTCAGCCACTTACTTATCTGACATTTAGGGAAAGAGTATGTTCCAGGCTGCTAATTGTCCAACTAATTTGACTGAAATTGGCTGCTCTGTTAAAACATTACCGAGGTAAGGGGAAAGAGGAGAGTTAGAGAAGGATGTACAAGCCTCATTTTTTTAAAGCAGAAAATCATACTAAAATAAAATAGCAGAGACAGCAAGGAATGGCTGGGCTGAATCAAATACCGTGGAATTAAATAAATCAAGTTTATTTTTTGAAGTGTGGAAAAATGCAAATACTATCTTACTAAATTATTATGAGGCATCCTCCTGCATTGTGATTTGCTTTAGGTGACGTAGAGCATTGTAATATTTCCATTTAAAAATAATATTGACAAATGTGAGAAAGTGTTTTTAACATTAGACACTCTATTACATCAGGTTGCCATTTGAATACCTCGTCTTTGGAAATGTACAAAATACCGTTTCAAAATGTAATTTCCAGTTTTAAAGCATTGTTTGAAGAAGCATTTGTGAGATGCTGACTAGATTCTATCTTTGTACCCTGGACCTGTCATCCACTTCTGAAGTGCTTAAAATAAAGTGCACAGATACAGAGTAAGCTGAAACAGTCAAGAAGCAATATAATACAAAAATGTTTTGAGTAAAGTGTGTTACTCAGATCTTTCTAAAGTACATTTCTCCCTTTATTCTGAAGGCCACAGCACAGACAACTCTGACTAATGCAAGTAATGGAACCAATCTCTTCCTTTGATCATCAAAAAGGTTATCTTTTTTCTAAACTAGGTCCAACTAGTTTTGCAATCTGTTTGGAGCAAACATGAAAGAAAAAAAAAAAAAAAAAAGGTTTAATTATCTTTCAATAAAGAATTATTCCTTTTCTTTCAGCAGGATGACTGGCTGAGACAGCATCGGTTTGTGAGCGTGGCCGTGCCCGTGACACGCGTGGTGTGAGAGGTGTGTGGAAGCTGTGACATTTGTGCACATCCTCTATCTCAGCGTAAGCTGATAGAACAATTTGTGTATTTAAAGTCGGGGGGGGGAGGGAACGAAGCCAGTATGTCGAGGCTTGTTCTAAGTGATGTATAAACTCTGTTCTCTAGTAGAACTTGACCTTTTAACTGAAGGCTGAATCATATTTACAGGCACTTAGTGTAGAGTTTGTAAATAATCACGGATTTTCAGTGGAGCTAGTCAGGCTATAAATGCAAAAGATTGGAGAGGCTTGCTAGAGATACAGAGGTAAGAGAAGGCTGCTCATCTCCCCTCGTGTATTTCCTATGTATACATTGTCATGTATCAAATATCATTTAAAGAGCTGGAAAACTGGTAGTCTTATTTCACAGGCTACCTCTGTTGGATGCTTTTTCTGAGTTTGGTACAGGAGTCACTGGATGAAACTCTGGCTCTTGTGATTCAGAAGGTCAGACCGGGTAGCCAGAATAGCTTCCTCTGACCTTAGAGTGCATCATTTCTGTGCTTTTTATTCTTAAGGCTTCAAAATGAGACATTTTAAAGCTGGAAAGTAAAGAGCGGAATTGAAAAGAATCAAAGTATTTGCGTCATTTAGATTTATATGCTCCATTGATTTTTATATAAGTTACTCCTGATTTAGTCCAGAGTGAGATCAGACTTGGGGATTATACATTCAAAGCATTCTTCTAAGTAGAAAAGTCATATGAGGTTTTCATGAAGAACCTGGAGCTACAGAAAGAGTAGGACAAATAATTGGAGGAAAACCACAGAGTAAGAAAACAATGAGAGTAAAATAAAGGTTGAATGGATAAAAAGGGAAAAGGAGGATTATCCTGCCCCAAAGGTTAAAAGCAAGGATATACAAGGTTCATAGATCATGAAATTAGGGAAAGAAGGAAGGTTCTGAGTCACTAGTACAAAAAAAGTGAATCAAAACGTTGAGTTGTGCAAATGATCGTTACACAGCTGGAATGAAAGGAAACAAATAAGAATGAATGTACTGAAGGCAACAGCAAAGCAGTGACTATGGCAGCAAGAATGGATTTTCGAGAGCACAGGATTAGCTGAGATCTCAAAGTACAGATGGTCTTGGGTGAAATAATCACCTTTGCCTCGAGGGAGTAAACAATGCCCATGGGTTGGTCACACGATGAGGAGGAATTGATATGTAACCAAATGAAGAGAAGACTAATTGAAAGCAGGTCCCAGGGAAGCTTCTAAGCCTCCCTCCTAATTTCTGACTCCTTCAAGGGAAAGGAAAGGAAAGGAAAGGAAAGGAAAGGAAAGGAAAGGAAAGGAAAGGAAAGGAAAGGAAAGGAAAGG
>WTSP01008913.1:0-21660 GCA_025331215.1 Actenoides lindsayi
TCAGAGCCAGAAGGTCTCCCCTCAGCCTCCTTCTCTCCAGGCTGAACGAGCCCAGGTCCCTCAGCTGCTCCTCACCACCCTTGTGCCCCAGCCCCTTCCTGAGCTCCTTGCCCTCCTCTGGCCACGCTCCAGCCCCTCACTGTCCTGCTGGGAGTGAGGGGCCCAGAACTGACCCCAGGATTTGAGGGGCAGCCTCCCTGGTGCCCAGTCCAGGGGGACAATCCCTGCCCTGGTCCTGCTGGCCACACCAGTGCTGACATGAGCCAGGATGCTGGTGGCCTTCTTGGCCACCTGGGCACACACTGGTTCATCTTCATGTCAGTGTTGGCTCATGTCTCCGTAGCATAGTATGCTCCACCCATGGAAATAAAAGGGAAGCCATTTGAGTAAGTGAAAACATTCTTGCCAAGGTACAATCGTCAGAGAATGATCATTGATCTGTGTGTAGAAACAAGTGTGAAACTATTTACTCAGTTCTTCAAGAGTAGGGATCTTCAGGTATTTTTACCCAAACAGCTTTCATTTATTTTTACCAAGGCAACAGACAGATTTGGTTTGTCGTAGAACGAGGCTGACAAGGAAAGACCAGGTTTGGGGCACATCCCCCACCTCTCCCGTTCGGCACCACGGCAGAGCCCGCGATCCTCAGCCGCTTTCGCTTTCCTCACAGAAAACAGAAACATTTGGGAAAAATCAACATCTCTCCGACGAAAATAACAATGGTGTGGAAAGGACATCATCTCAGCGGGGTGGGGGTGCCAGGATGAGGGGGACCGGGACGCCAGCGGGGACCGGGCGGCGGGGACCGGGGCGGGCGCCTCCCGGGAGGAGGAGCCGCTGTCGGTGGGACCCTCCCCGACCGCCCGGCTCTGCCCGGCCCGGCTCTGCCCGAGGGAGCGGCCCCACCGGGGACTGCGGCCGCCAGCCCGGCCCGGCGGCAGCCGCCGCGGAGGTAGCGCAGGTAGGAGCCGGCGGACCCCCCCCCGACCCCCGGGCAGGTACCGGCGCGGCCCCGGGCGCAGGTGGGAACGGGCGGCGAGAGAGCGGAGCCGGGAGCGGGGAGCCGGTCCCCGGGAGGAGAGCGGCGGGACCGGCTTTGAAACGAGTTAATTTCGCTTGGACTAATTACTGGCAAGGAAGGAGCTGACGTGTTCGGTCCCGCGGATCTCCGCGGAGCAGCGGCAGCCGACCCGACCCGCTCCCACCTTCGCCTCCCCCGGACAGCGAACCTTACCTGCCAGCAGCGAGCTTTGGAATGTGGCTGGATTCATGGGATGGCCCCAGTTCTGCCGGAAAAGCCGGGGAATAGTTAACCCCCCTGTGTCTTCTCCATGGCAGACCTCTGTCATGTTCTCCTCAGATGGGTCCTGCTTTTCTTCCCAAAGGACTCAATCATTTCTCACGTGGGAAACGGTAAGTTCCTCTGATCACGCACGGGGCCCTTCCCCAAAACTTGTCTAATTCTGTATCGTTTCAGAGATGAGGTGACCACAGCTGCCTCCTGCATCTGTGAAGGAACCACTGATTTATGCAATAGCAGAATTAAATTTTCTCATCCAGGAAGGCTGTTTCTTTAAAATAACAAACGTTTTAGATTGTTACACAGATCTAAATACCAAGGGAAAGCCCCAGAGTTTTGGGTCTGTTTTGTGGATTGTTTTGTCTTTCAAGTTAGAAAATTCTTGTGCTTACATCTTAAAACTGAGCAATTCCACACGCGTGTCGCTGCCAATGCCTGCGTGTTGTGTTTTCCCTGCAGGAACCCCTTTGCTGTCTCTTGCTGTGGAGGAGGGATGGCAGCGTAGCGTCGTCCTGCAGGATGGAGGCGAAGGGCAGGGGCAGTTCCCGCTGGCTGGGCACCCTCCTGGCGCTCTGCCTGCTCACCCTCCCCAGCACCATCGCCTGTCCCCGGCTCTGCGCCTGCTACGTCCCCACCGAGGTGCACTGCACGTTCCGGTACTTCACAGCCGTCCCACCGCGCATCCCTCCGAACGTGGAGCGCATCAACCTGGGGTATGTCGAACACCAAGATTTGAAACATTCTGACCAGTTACCTTCCAATGCTTTGCAAAGCAAGAATTAAGAGTTTGCAGATTTAGAGGTAAAAGTTAAAATCATAGAATCATTTTGGTTGGAGGAGACATTTAAGCTCGTTTTGTCCAACCATTGCCCCAGCACTGCCAGGGCACAACTAACCCATGGCCCTCAGCACCACATCTCCGCAGCTTGGAAACCTCTCCAGGGATCACGGGGACTCCACACCTGCCCTGGGCAGCCTGGGACAGCCCTCGTGGGGAAAACACCTTTCCTAATGTCCAACCGAAACCCGCCCTGGTGCAACTTGAGGCCATTTCCTCTTGGCCTATCTTTAACCAAAGCAACAAATAAATCTTAAGAGATTAATGTTCTTGACCAAGAGGAAGGTCACACCCCAGCATCCTTGGGTTCACCTGTTTATGGCCCTCTCTGGGATGCTGCAGAGTTGGGAAAGCAGGGTCGTTAGTCCATTTTGCCATTTCTTTGAGGATTGTTTTCCCTCGACTGAAAGAGGCATCAACGTTTCGACAACCTCTGCCATTCCAGGAGCTCCCTGCTCTTCTGGATTGAAGCCCAACCCTCGCTCTCTTGTCTGCACATCTTGGCAGTTGTTTTCCCTACCTGCTGTGAATACAGTCCTCGGAAAGCTGCCCTGGGATAGTTACCAAATTTTGTGTTAGCATAGAGGAACAACTTAAAATTTCATCCTAGCACCTAGAAGTGCTGCCTCCCTTTATGCAGTTCCAAAGAGTTGTTCTTTTGTTTTGGTTTCATTTGTTTGTTTGAAAACTTGTAGAGCGGGGCTGTCTGTCTAAACCCAGGTCTGGGGTGAAATCTTCCTTGCAGCTACAACAGTTTGCTTCAACTGACCGAAACAGATTTCTCTGGCCTGGAGAAGCTGGAGCTGCTGATGCTGCACAGCAATGAGATAAACACAATCCCTGACAAGGTGTTTCGTGATTTATGTTCGTTACAGGTAAGAACCAAAGGAATAATCTTAATCAGGAGATGACCTAATCTTAATTTTTGACAAGTTTTAAGCAATCTGCAGCGATCCTGTGAAATGGAAGCAGATCAGCTTCTGTAGCGTTTTGGTTTCCTGTTTCTTACCATATTCACATGAAAGCTGAGGGTCTTCAGGATGCAGTGTCCCAGTGGGAAGTGTCTCTCCTTCCCATTCAGGTGCCAGTTAAAGAGTGTGACAAACATATTGGTAGATCTCTGTCAGCAACATCTCAACAGGCAACTGCAGCTGAAACTCTTTCACATGAGAGAGGTTGTAGAGCTCCAAGTACAGTGTCTGTGGTAGGAAACTGGTCTTTAGTTAATGTTAGTCAAATTTTTTATATTTTTGAGCATTTCTTTCCATCCAGATTTCCCTTTCCCTTCAGTACAGTACAGAGTGAGTCACAGAATGGTTTGGGTGGGAAGGGACCTTTCAAGGTCCAACCCCCCTGCAGGGAGCAGGGCCATCTGCAACTAGAGCAGGGTGCTCAGAGCCCCGGCCAACCTCCCCTGCNNNGGGTGCTCAGAGCCCCGGCCAACCTCCCCTGCAATGGTGCCAGGGATGGGGCAGCCACCACCTCTCGGGGCAACCTGTGTAGTCCTGTTGTTTTCTATTCTTCATTAAAAAAAGGCTTCTACTGAAAAGAAACTGAACATATTACATATAAACGTTTTAATGCATTAAAAACATCTACAGTTCCTTGGTTTTATAATTTAAAATATATTTATGGACTTTTATAACGTAGTATTTGATGCCTGTTTTGCTCTTTAACTGAAACACCAGCTGTTTATGAAATATCACCTATACATGTCTTTCCAAAATTAGTAAACAGAGTGTCATGCAGGGATTCTGGAGCTACCTCAGTATCTCGCTGTGCCGTGTACATTGCCATATATAAAGAAATACTTACGTGATTATTTAGGTACAATCACTGCCAACTCATTCAATATCCAGGTAACACTCAGTCCCCAGTTAACGTTCCACCTTGAGCTGTCATCAGCTGCTACAGGACAGGAATAATGTCATAGCTGTGGACAGCTAAGAACCTGAGAGACTCGAACGGTTTGGGCAGAAAACACAGTAGTGGCTCAGTTGCTTTTCGGCAGATTCGGGGGCTGGGGCGAGAGGCAGAAACCAGACAAGCGTCGGAGCAAAGAGACCTTTCGGATTCACTAACCCCGTGCAGGGCAGCTCTGTGCCCGGCAGCCTCCTCCTCAGCTCCTTGCGACTGGCTTCGTAAAGAGGCTTTGAGTCTGTTAGGCTTTTCCACCCTTAACCATGAGCAAGATGGCAACACAATTATAGGGAGTTTTAAGGGAATTCTATTTGGCAAATAAAATAAACTTGCACGTTATTGTGACTTTGTACTTTTTTTTCCCTCCTTAATTTTCAGAATACAGAATTCTTGACTGTAACAGTGTAATTCTAACAGGAAAAGTAGCAACAAAAAGGGTGTCTTGGGTACTGTATTTAATACCTCAGCGATGTGCCAGATTTGTTCATCTCATAGTTCGGAATTTGACTTTTAACCTGTCAGCAACAAACTGGCACCCGAGGGTTGTGGTCTGGCAAGTTCACCTCTCATGACAGCAATCCCGACGCTGGGAGCGCGCTGTTGGTTACACAGCAGACAAAAGAGACTGTTGTGTGCATTTTTATAGTTGTAGCACTGGCTGGAACAAAAACTGCTGCCACAGTTTGTGGTCAGACTCTGCTTACCCTTTTCATAAGAGTGCTTTAATTGGGGTTTTTTTGAATGAGAAATAAGCACTGCTTTATTTCATTCTTTAATCACTGCGTTTTGTAAATGTGACTGTAGAAGTGCCACCCTGATGGACTGTTGGAACAAGAAAGCATCCTTGTACTCCTCCAACTCGCACTGCATTTGAAAATAATTCCTCCTCCTAAGCTTTTTTCCAATCACTTGCATTACTGGTCTGCTGAAGTACTTAACCATCAATCAAAATTTGTTAGGAATCTTATAATTAATATTATACACTTGTTACTTTTTCATCAACAGGTCTTAAAAATGAGTTACAACAAGGTCAGAGTACTTCAGCAGGGTGTTTTTTATGGTCTGAAGAGCCTGGTACGGCTGCATATGGACCACAATAAAATTGAATTTGTAAATCCCAATGTTTTCTACGGACTCGTATCACTGAGGCTGGTCCACTTGGAAGGAAATTTGCTGAAGCAGCTTCATCCAGAGACGTTTGTCACCTTGCGCTATAGCCAGATATTTAAAGTATCCCTCATGAAGCACATCTATTTGTCTGACAACGCATTGACTTCGCTACCGCAAGAAACGTTTTCCTACATGTCTGAGCTGGAGAGCATTTACCTTCATGGAAACCCGTGGTCCTGCGACTGCCATCTGCAGTGGTTCGCAGAATGGGCAAAGGACAGACCAGGTGAGCTGAAGGCTTTGTTTATGCTTTTTAATCACGTTGCACGTTTCTGATAAAGACAGCTGCCCTGCATTTCTTTGCTCTCCCAGCACTGGATTTGTGTAGGTGCATGTAATCAGGATAAACAGGTTAATACCGTTCAGTTTCCCAGGCTAAATGAATCTAGTGGTCTTAACCCATTCCCAAGTGCAGCTTTCCTTAATGGAACATTTTCCTTGGCCAGTCCAAAGCTTCTGTGCACCAGGAGAATCCACGAGGAATAAGGATGCTACCAGTGATGTAAGTGGAAAGACTCGAAGCCCATGTTGTACTCAATTCTTCGAAAAGTAAGGAGGGGGACTCAGGGACTTTCTCTGTTGCTGCCCCGAGCAGCGGTGGCACACGATAGTGCAGTGTGACCCCAACTGCTGGAGCCTGTGTCTCTCGGGACAAAGCTGTGGCCGTGTACCCCAGCAGAGCCCTCCTTGCACGGTGCAAAGCCCCATGGACAGCAGAGCTGCAGACTGAGCTGCCATAGCAACAGTCCTTACGCAGCGTCATCGGAGAAAATTCAAAGGTTTTCTGACGTTCCTTTAGGTTTTCAGAAACTTTAAGATAAACTTTGTTAATATTTTATTCAAGTGAACAACTTACTGCTAGCTTTATAACTTCTTCTGATACCAAAAATTGGATCACAAATGTCACTGCATTTTTCTTTCCTTCAGATGTTATCAAGTGCAAAAAAGACAGAAGTTCTGGTGCTCAGCAATGCCCGGTTTGTGCTAGTCCCAGGAATCGTAAAGGGAAAAACTTGGTGGAGATTCCTTCCGCCTCTCTAACCTGCTCTAAGCCAGCCATAGATGACTCCCTGAAATCCAAAAACCTCACCATGCCAGGTGACGGGGATTTTGGTGCCGTGTCTCCCCAGGACTTTATTGCTCCTATAGGATCCATGGTTTTGAACATGACTGACCAAGCGGGAAGTCGAGGTGACTTGGTTTGCAGCATCCAAAAACCTAAAGAAGCGTCTCCCGTCTCCTTTGACAAAGATGGCAACAACACAGTTCTCAAAACATCCATCTCAGCATTTCTTGTGTGCGACATCGATTACGAACACATCCAGCAGCTCTGGAGCATACTGGCGCTGTACAGCAATTCCCCCTTAAAACTGGAGAGGAACGTCCTAGCAACTAACGCGCCTTTTGTTAGTTACAAGTACAAACAGATCTGCTCTGACAAAGATGAGCTTTTCACCAATATAGAGACTGAACTGCGAGCCGACCCATCGTGGCTGATGCAAAGCAAAGTGGCGTTACAGCTGGACCGGACGGCAACCACCCTGAGCACGCTGCACATCCAGTACTCTGCGGATGCTCAGATTGTCTTGCCCAGTCCTGACAAAAACCAGGTGAGCAATAACAGCTGGACCATCATCTCCAGGGACAACCAGACACAAACGGAGCACACTGTTCTTGTCGGGGGGACTGTAGAACTAGAGTGCCGAGCAGTTGGGGAACCAGCTCCTGCAGTCGAGTGGATCCTGGCTGATGGGAGCAGGGTTCGGGCTCCTTACATCAGCGAGGACGGAAGAATTGTAGTCGTTAAAAGCGGGACATTCACGCTACGAACAGCTGACACTTTTGACACCGGACTTTACCACTGCGTAGGCACAAATTACAACGATGCAGACGCTCTCACGTTTAGAATTACTGTGGTCGACCCCGACGTGGAACGCAGCAGCGTGAACGGGGCTCAGCTTGCTGCGTTCACTGGCAGCACGCTCTACCTTCCCTGTACATCCACTGCCGTTCCAGATGCTGCTGTTAGCTGGGTGCTACCTGAGCACACGATTCTCCATCGCTCCATGAGAAACAAACATATTTTTGACAACGGCACCTTGAGAATACAAGGGGTAACAGAGCGAGACAGCGGCTACTTTAGGTGCGTTGCAGCCAACCAGTACGGTGTCGATCTTTTGGTTTTCCAAGTGCTAGTTAGAAGGGACAAAACCACTCTAGAGGAAAATCATGTAGCTGTGGGAGGATGGGAAGAGGGCGATGGCTCTGGCCATGCGATGCTGGCCTCTGCTACAACACAGGAACAGCCTTCAGCAACTCCAGCTACCCTTAAAGCTCATCGAGGATCTGCTGCCTCAGCACCCAGAAATCGGGCCACACAGAGGGCACGTAACAGGAACAGCCACGGGAAAATGACCTACAGGCACTACAGGGACAGAACAAGCAGGCGGTTTAGAGGACCCAGAAGACAGTTTGTTTCCTCAGCCAGAAGAGTCGACCCACAGCGCTGGGCAGCCTTTTTGGAGAAAGCAAAGAGGAACTTGACACTGACAGAGAAACAAGGAGAAGGTGCAACAAAACCACCTCTTCAAGTCCATAAGTTCTCAGAAGTACCTGGGGATGAGGAGGAAACATCTGGTGATCTAAGATCTCTGGAAGAAGAATTCATACCAGTGACAGAGACGGCCACTGCGTCTGCTCTGGGCAGAGCAGTGGGAAGCGCGAGAACTGCAGAGCCCAAGATGCCCATGAGCAACACTCCTGCCTGGAAACCCCCTCTCCTGGTTGCAGAGGCAGAACCTCCCCTGCCCTCTCCTTTTCCTCAGTTTGTGTCATCTGACAGCAGAAGTCCACAGACATATCTAAAACCTACAATGACAACCTCATGGGAAAGATCTGATTTAAGTCAAACATCAGCAAATGATTTAAAACAACCAACAGCATTAAATGGAGCAAGTAGAACATCTACAGCCTTCCCAGCTGGGCAAAGGTTGGTATATTCTGGGGAGAGTAGTAACCAGCATTTAGAGCCCGTGCCTGCGACACCCGTGACAGACATTACAGACACCAGCGAGTCTGCGACTTCCCAAAACACAACAGAGAAGGCTTGCATTTTCACTGACTCTACTGATAAGATTTCCACCAAAACAGGTCACCAGCTAGCTGTAGTGACAGTTGGTGAGCCAAGTCCTGAATCTGGTCACGTTTATTTTCATAGCACTCAGAAACAAGTCACTCCTCAGCCACCAGCAGCCTCAACTGTCATTACTGATCAGCAACTTCAGATTAGTCAGGACGTTACACCTCACACACCCCAGGCTCAGCAGCAATATGGAGGACGAAGGAAAATTTCTGGTAGGAGACGACTTGTTAGACCAGGACGTGTTCCAGGTATGAAAGAGCACAGATACAATTTTGGGAGGCCAGGCTCTGCCAGAGGAAGCACAGCTGTGTCCGCAGGTGTCCAACTGCATACAAAATACGTACCAGATTTACCAACCCTCAATAATTTAAGCAGCTCCATTAACCCGTTTAGTGCAGAAGCACCTCTGTCCTCCCCCCCCACCATGAATACGCTGTCGGAGCACCCAGCAGGTACTCACCATAACGCAGTGTTCCTCAGGGAAGAAGAAAATCAACCTAGTGCAAGGCAAAAAGCTACGGCGACAGTCGTGCCTTTCATCACAAGGGGCACTCAAGACACCCCTCAAGGACAACCAGAGAGCAGTGCTCCGTTTGCTCTGCTTCAGACAGGTACTGATGGAGTCCAACCTTTTAGCATCAGACCGCCAACAGCAGCAACCCACACCGCTCAGACTGCTACAGAAGTGACACATATCACAAGCACTAAGGTATCTTCTACCCTTGAATCAGCCTCACCCAGCATTGAGCCTAGAACCTCAACAGAAAGTTCCCAAACAGGAAAAATTACTTGGGAACATATCTTTGGACATGGTACACAAGAAGAGGATCTGAAGAAGCTACCGAAACAACAGAGAGGTACATTTCCATCAACACAGGTATCGACCACGCTTCCTAAAGCTACGGCAGCGTTAGCTACGTCCAGAATGTCTCCTTTGCGCTTCACACCTATTTCAGCAGGTGGGAATCACAACAGTGGTGTCTTGTCTTTAAACACATCCTTTCATCACAGCACTGATAAGTCAGAACATCTTCCCCCTGCAAACCCGCGTTCTTCCTCTAATCCCGCAACTAGTGCAACCAAAGAAATGGATGGAACAAGTTTGAAGCCAACTGTTACACCTATTGTTACTCCTCAAACTGACACTAAAATCACCAAAAGTAAAACCTTCAGAGCGGGAAGGAGGAGAGGCCAGAGGAGAAAGCATCTCCATAAAGCACCCACTGCGCAGAGCATGGCTGCCGGCCGCAGCCCTGCAGCAAGCACCGCGGTCAACGCAGCCACGCCGGTCACCACAACCGTTACACGATCAACCGCGTCTACAAGTCCCACGCCCGCAGAACCTCTCTCTGCGAGCGTCAGCGCAGCCTGGGTGACAGAAACACCGGCACTGTGGATCCACAGCACACCAGCGGCACCTCAGCACGTGCCCACGGCGGCCACGCAGGCGGCAGTGACCCCTGTGACACCCAAGGACACACAGTCAGCCACGTCACCACCTGACAGTCACATTGCCACACCAATCCAAACCACACCACGGCTTTCAATGCCTTTCAGCACCACAGGCACACCACTCACCACAGCCGGGTCAGAACCTGCTCAGCAGATCAAAGCCACCACCACAGCAGGTGAAAAATCACACCTGACAATGGAAGAGAGAGCGGTCCAAGCAAATCACGTAGCACAGCCCACATTCCCAGCAAGAACCGGGCCGAGGACCAGAGTTCCTGCTACAGCCCCAGACAACACTCCTCCCAGCGCTCAGCATCCCACCCCACCACCAGCCCCCACAGCAGCTGTGCCACCTGCACGTGCTGCGAGACCCACCTCACCTCTGGCGCGGGACATCAGGCTCTGGCAGAAACTGCCTGCGAAAGTCACAGAGAGAGGCAACAGGTCACCTGCCAATTCTCTGACCACACTGAAGTCCCCACAGATCACAACTCCGTATGCTTCTCTGTGGGGAAGTGACAAGGATGGTTCTGTCGAAGGCTGGTCTGAAAAGAGACAAGAAACGACCACCCCCAATCCTACAGCCTTGGTGTCTTTGAGCAGAAATCATTTTGCGAAGCCCAGAATAATTGGGGGACAATTAGCTGCTTTCACTGTGCTGGCTAATTCAGATGCTTTTATTCCTTGTGAAGCTACGGGTCACCCCCGTCCAACAATACAGTGGACCAAGATACCATCAGGTAAGCCTGGTAAGCCTCTCTAGAATTTACCTTCCCTTATAGTCCTGTAATTTGGCAGATATTTTGTGTGCCAGAATCAAGTATTGCTCCATTTAGGAGCACTGTGAAATATCAATGAAAAGATGAACTTAGAAACAGTGAAAAAGAAAGATATCCCAGCACACTCACGGAGTGTCTTACTACTAATTATGAAACAGTTCTTCAAGGAAATAAGAGAAAAAAAGAAATATATTATCTCTATTTGACTTTAACTGTGCTTACTGTGAGAAGATTTCAGTATTGGTTGTACGTCACCTGCTATCTCAGCACAGTGAGACAAGGGAAAAGCCTGTGGTAACAAACCATCAAATCACGTTAAAGCAATGCCAAAATATTTCTGAATACACAAATCCTGGTCACAACTACACCAACGTATTTTTGGATACGTAAAGCCCCAGCTGATTTATCCAAACTTTGTCTCTATGAGGACCACGTTTGGTTTCACTGTAAAGCTTTGTCACTGTATACGCACGCTACCAATATTTCATCACCAGCGTCTTGGTTATTTGGCCAAAATAGACCAGGATGGAGAAAGTGTTGTCAGGGACCGAGTAAAGAGGAGCAGAAGAGAGAGGTTCTGACGCGCTCCGCTGTTGTCCCCTTGCTTCCGTAGGGCCTGAGGCTCCGGGAGGCCGAGGCGCCGGGCGCCGGCTGGCCTTTGCCAACGGCACGCTCTCCATCGCGCGGGCGGGCCTGGAGGACCGCGGGCAGTACCTGTGCACCGCGGCCAACCCGCACGGCGTGGCGCGGCTGCTGGTCACCCTGGCGGTGGTGGCCTACCCGCCCCGCGTCACCGGCAGCAGGCGGCAGCTGCTCACCGCTCACTCCGGAAAGCCGGTGGCACTGAAGTGCAAAGCCGAGGGCCACCCTCCGCCCGACATCTCGTGGGTTCTAGCGAATAAAACGCACGTCTCCCACGCTGCCGCAGGAAGTAACGACGTTCACGTGGAACCAGATGGCACTTTAGTTATCAAGGAGGTCACTGTTTACGACAGGGGCCTCTACACGTGCGTGGCTAAAAACCCAGCGGGCAGCGACACGCTGGTGGTTAAACTGCAGGTCATCGCGGCGCCTCCCGCTATCCTGGAAGAGAAGAGACAGCGTGTTGAAGGAACGATGGGGGGAAATCTGGAACTCCCTTGCACTGTGACAGGGAATCCTCAGCCCAGTGTCCACTGGGTCGTCTTTGATGGCACGGTGGTGAAACCTCTGCAGTTTGTCAACGCAAAACTGTTCCTGTTCCCCAACGGCACCCTCCGCCTCAGCAACGTGGCCCCTTCCGACAGCGGGAATTACGAGTGCATAGCCACAAGCTCGACGGGCTCGGAAAGGAGGGTGGTGAGCCTCGTCGTGGAGCACAGGGATACGCTTCCAAAAATAGCCACCGCCTCTCAAGAAATGACTCGACTGAATTTTGGGGATAGGTTGCTTCTGAACTGCACTGCGACTGGGGAGCCGAAGCCCAGGATCATCTGGAGGTTACCCTCCAAGGCAGTCGTTGACCAGTGGCACAGGTAGGAGCCTTTTCTTCCCCCACCTCTTTGAAACATCAAACGCTGTCTCCTCTGGCGCTTGCAGAAGAGACCATTACATCACTGAAACAACATACTGGGAACTAAATCCACTTTTTAAACACTTAACAGCGGTGAAACATCTGTGGTGGTGGCTTCTTGTTATACACCTAGTAACGGGCCACATCAATTGTCTAACTGAGCGAGGTCTTACCAAAATGGATACGAGTCATATTCAAAATCTGAAAAAGGGAGCTGATGTTAATCACACACGGGCTGAATTCTGGTCACTTTATTCTGCTGTGATTTAGGATGAATTCTTAATTAGTGCTAGAACATGGCTTGCACTTTTATAATAACTGACTATTATTAATAAAGATCATGTGTTTGAGTATTTCTAGACAGTGGGTCGGCGGGTGACGTGGGCACAGCGCCTTTGGAGAGAACTCCTGTACCCTGTCGTGCTGCTGATGCTGTCAGTCGCTTACAGGGCTCAGAATTTGCCTCTAGCATTTTGTTCCATGATTCTCTCCCTCCTTCTCTCCCCACAACAGAATGGGAAGTCGAATCCACGTCTACCCCAACGGTTCCTTGGTTATTGAAGCTGTTACTGAAAAGGATGCAGGGGACTATTTGTGCGTTGCAAGAAACAAAATTGGAGACGATCTGATACTGATGAAAGTCAGTATCACAATGAAACCGGCCAAGATTGACCAGAAACAGTATTTCAAGAAACTAGTGCCATACGGTAAAGATTTCCGAGTGGACTGCAAGGCCTCGGGGTCACCTGCACCAGAAATCTCCTGGAGTTTGCCAGACGGGACAGTGATCAATAACGTGATGCTGGCAGATGACAGTGGACACAGGACTCGCAGATACGTCCTTTTTGACAATGGAACTCTGTATCTCAACAAAGCTGGAGTAACAGAAGGCGGAGATTACACCTGCTATGCCCAGAACAGACTGGGAAGGGATGAAATGAAGATACACATCATGGTTGTCATGGCAGCCCCTCAGATAAAGCACAGTTACAAGACATACATTAAAGTGAGAGCTGGAGACACGGCATTGCTGGACTGTGAAGCTGTTGGAGAACCCAAGCCAAAAATATTCTGGTTGCTACCTTCCAGTGACATGATCGCCTCATCAACGGCCAGACACTTGCTGCACGTCAACGGTTCTCTGTCAGTCAGTCAGGCCAAACTGTTAGATGCCGGGGAGTACATGTGCGTTGCTCGCAATCCCGGAGGAGATGATACCAAACTGTACAAACTGGATGTCATCGCTAGACCACCGGTCATCAATGGCTTATATGTCAACAGAACAATCATGAAAGTGACGGCGGTGAGGCACTCAAAGAAACAAATTGACTGCAGGGCAGAAGGGACACCTCCCCCTCAGATCATGTGGATCATGCCCGATAATATTTTCCTAACGGCTCCGTATTACGGGAGCAGGATCGTTGTGCACAAAAACGGGACGCTGGAGATTCGGAACATAAGGCCCTCGGACACAGCAGATTTTATCTGCGTGGCACGTAACGACGGGGGAGAGAGCATGCTGGTGGTGCAGCTGGAGGTGTCAGAAATGCTAAGGCGACCGATGTTTAAAAATCCATTCAATGAAAAAATAATAGCAAAACCTGGGAAACCAATCACATTGAATTGTTCTGTGGATGGAAACCCTCCACCTGACATCAGCTGGATGTTGCCTAATGGCACATGGTTTTCCAGTGGCATCAGGACATCCCAGTTCCTCACAGGAAGCAACGGTACCCTTACCATCCATAGTCCCAGTGGAGACAAAGCAGGGAAGTACCGCTGCGCTGCCAGGAATAAAGTTGGCTACATAGAAAAGCTGATCATTTTGGAGCTCGGCCAGAAGCCTACTATTCTCACTCACCCAGCAGGGCCAGTGAAGGGCTTTAGCGGGGAGCCACTGTCGCTCCACTGCCTGTCTGATGGGAGTCCCAAACCGAACACCGCGTGGACTCTGCCTGGTGGGTACGTGCTGGATCGACCGCAGATCAGCAGGAGACACATTCTGCTAGAGAATGGCACCTTGGTCATACGAGAAGCCACCACACAGGACAGAGGGGATTATGTGTGTAAGGCCCACAACGATGCCGGCGATTCCTCAGTGACGGTTCCCGTTGTGATCGTAGCCTATCCGCCGAGGATTGTGAACAGGCCACCGCAGACGGTGCACACCGTGCCTGGTGCAGCGCTTCAGCTCCGCTGCACGGCCCTGGGAATACCAGCACCGGAGGTTTCCTGGGAGCTGCCCGACGGCTCGGTGCTCTCTACAGGCCAGCGAGGCCGAGCGGCTGGGAGCGAACGGCTTCACCCCGCGGGGACGTTACTCATCCAGAATCCCCGACCCTCGGATTCCGGTGTGTACAAGTGCACGGCGAAGAACCACCTTGGCAGCGATTTCACAGTAACGTACGTTCACGTCAGCTGAAATGAGAAATACAGCGTGACCGACCGACTGCTAACAACCTCTACAGCTGGGCTGAGCTCACACTTGGAGTAGGTTTAACCCGAGGCAGCCGTAGGCACGTAAGTGCCCAAATATGACAGAGGAAGGGCTTGGGGAAAATCAGATCTAGCACCGTTACTTAGCATTGGCTCTTTCAGCGATGAAACAGGGCTAAATTAAAAACAAACTTCGGGCACTTTGGCTCCACCAGCAAACACTGAACATCAAGTAAGATTACTTTCTGGAAACTTACCTAGAGACCTTCAGTAAAGGACAGACTTTTTCATACTAGTTTAATATTGTCCACCTCATATGACTATCATGAGCGTGGATCACACAGCGTCTGAGAACCAGAGAGCAGGTTTTATTGTGATGCAGGTTACCTTCTTAGTAATTCTGACTATTTAGTATGTTTTTAAAATAAATAACCAATGGTGAAACAAGTAGTGAAGTATTTTTGTAATACAGCTCTGTTTCACACAGTGTTTTCTGGAGAACTTTGGGATGGTGCACGCAGAACAATTTTGTCCTCAGTTAAAAACGAGAGCACAAGCTCTGTTTAGAAAGTCTACAGACCACGCAGAGAGACACTCCAGCTTACTATCATTTTCCTGTTGTCACAAAAGGATTTTTTTAAGATTCCTCACTAGAAAAAAAACTGCATCAGTTTGCATATAAATTTAGAATTCTGATTCCTCAATTCAGTAGGTAAGTCTAAGAAGCAACCTTCTGCACATGAGGGAAAATTACCTTCACAACAGTAGGAGATGGTCATCTGCAGATTTTACACTAATGAACCACAGATTAGAGTGGTCAAATACATCTTTAAAGGGTTAAGTGTTGACTGAGTAGTAGCCACAAAATGCTTATGGTACGTGAATCTCACTGGTTAGTATCTGCAATAGCTTCAGCTGCTACAAAAAATGGTAAATGTCCTTAAAACCTGAACCAGAGTAAATTTTTACATGAGTAAGACTTACCTGACTATTGTAGGAGCCAATCAAAATCTACTTTACTACAGCTTTCCAAGTAGCAAGTGTGATTTCATTAGCTGACAGTACAGCCTCCCAGGTCCTCTGACACTTGTGCTGTGCCGTCTTCTCTCCTCCTCACAGAGCAGCTGACCTTGAGACCACCTAGAAACTCTTTGGATGGTAAATTAAGGAAATTGAGTTAATATAAAACAGGGAAAAAAATTCTATATATATTTTAAATGCCCTGTGTATTCCACTTCTAAAATGAATGCATTTAAAAAACAATAAAATAATAAAAAAATAATCATACAGACGAACTCCTAAATTACATAAAATATCAAGAAATTTATTCTACTTTTTCAACCCTAATATGAGCAAAAGTATGATAAATTTGTAGAGGCTTGAGTAGTCACGATTTATTTGTGTTGATTTTGACTCACCCCCGGAATCCAAAGCGCTTCCCATCCCGCTGGGCAGCATCAGCAGAGGGGTAACAGGAGGAACACGGCCGGGGCGACGTCAGGGCAGAGCGCTGTCAGCTACGGAGCCGCCGCAACAGCCGAGAGGATGCCACTCGCCCTCCCGCCCTTGCTCCATGGAAGCTGCCAGGAGCCTGCTCACCAAGGGCACCGAGCGAGGCACAGGGACTCATTCCCAGTCAGGCTCTGCTGGAACCTGGGGGTTTCCCGGCATGCATGGAGCAGAGATGCTCTGCTGCTCCATCCTTGTCACGCTGGTTCCCTCGGAACGGGGCACCCGTGAGCGTTGTGTTAAAAACACCGACTATGAAACGCTGCTACTTCCAGTAGGTTTATTAATGTTGTTACATTGTGGCTTTTAATATAAAGTTTAAGAAGTTCTAATACAAGCAGTAAACCCACTTCAGCACCTTCTTACCACAATTAAGAGCAAGAGAAAATTGGTACTTTAAACAAAGAACTTTATAAAGTGCATATGAAAATTACAGTCAAATAAACACAATTTAAATTGATGCTTGTTCTACCAACAAAGAAAGAGGTGAACATTTTAATGAACAAATTAATTCTTCAGCCAAAATCGGAAGTGCCTTTCAGTTCAGTAGTTTGGTCCAGTGCAGTTCTTAAAAAAAAAACCAAAAAAACCCAAACCAACCCAAGAAAACAAAAATGAGAATAAAAACCAAAAGTGTTTCCCACAAATAAATAAATCCAGCATTCTTTGTCCTCTTCAAAAGTAACAGGACCTAAAAAGCACCAAATTCATAAAATCTGCAATAAAATTCTTCAAATAGGCCCACAAGTCCATACATTTAAATCTAGTTAAACGCAAAAAAAAGTTTCCCAAACCCAAAAAATCCCACCTTGTTACATATTCACATCAACTGCAGCACAAAAAATAATCATTGAAATAATAAGAGAACTAAAGTCTGCTTTCTAGCAATAACTAGTGCATTGGATTTTGACTGTCCCGGTCTTCAGTGCAATCGTGACGTGACATCTCCCCTCCGCCCCAGTCTAGAAGTGTGGTGGGTGCCCGTACTGGTTCACTCCCTGCTGTGGCTGGTTACCTGGCGGGTGAAGCAAAGGGAGGGTCTGTGTCCTCTACAGAAATACAGCAAACCACCCGTGCTTCATGCGGCGGCAGCGAACAGCAGCCGGTACGTCCCCGCTTGTACCCAACGCACGCCAGAGGTGCTCGTCTCCCTGGGCACTCGCTGTGGTGGGACCCTCGAAGTGAGGGGAGAAAATGCCCAGCAAACTGTGCCTGGGCCACCAGCCCCGGTCCTGCTGGTGCCTTGGGCTTCTTCAGAGACCACCAAAAATCATGGGCTACATGAGCACCAGATTTTGGAATTACATCAGTACTGGGATGAGGCAGCTGCTGGCAGTAGGTAAATCACCTACGCCTACCCCCAGCAGCATTTCCGTAGGCAGAACACCTCCAGATGGTAATTCCATTCTGTAAGGCACAGGCGGCTATTTCTGCACGTCCACGTGCGCACACTTACTAGAGAGCTGCTTCTGGAGCTGCCGGACCAGCGCCGCAGTCTGCTGCTGCTGCTGTGTCTGCTGCAAGCCCTGCCTTGGGAACTGCAAAAGAACGATGCGAGGTGAAAGGATGGGGCACGGCACGAGTGCTGGGACAAGTAAGAGCGGGAGGTTTGGCACCCGCCGCTGAGGAGCTGGTGGAGGAGGACAGCAGAAATCAGATGTGCCACCATGGCGGGTCCTGAGTGGTTGAAGCATAATAGTCAAAAGAGAAGCTTCTAGAAAAATATTTTCCCCAGGGCAGTGGCACTTCGGATAAAGAGGAGGGTGAACACAGAGCCCAGGTGGTTCACTGCGCTGCAGGGCTGGAGCTCAGTTCCCAGCTCCAGTGGAACAGGAGATGGACTGGTGCCCAGCCAACTGGGTCTGCTCCTCCACAGAGCGCAATAATCATTGCTCTGATCCCTGCCTGAAGCCCATGGGGACTGAGACGAGGCCTTTCCAGCCCGTCATGTTACGCACTATGGGATCAGACTCAAATAGCTTCCAAAGAAATCTGCTGTTAATGAATTAAATCATGACTTCAATCACTGTGGAAGTGCCCTTGGTGTAAATGCATTGACTTCCACAAATCCGCACCCTATTTACGCTTGCAGCAAAGCAGGATTTTGTCTTTAATAGGTCCCCCTGACAGCAGGCGTAACTCCCTCGCTAGCTGACCCACCAAGTCTGTTTTTCAAGCAAGGATGGGTATGAGAACAAGCCCCGCTTTGCTTTCCACGCTTCCGCCTGCTAGTCAGAAAAACCACCCCAACATTATTAGCAGCTTTTAGTGCCCCTGGGCCAGCGTGTCAAGAGCGCTGGGTGCGTGGCACAGCACGGCACTGGTCGGGACAGACAGACCTGGCCTGGAGCGGCTGCCTGTGCACCGCTGGGATGGATGCCGCTGGCACCAGAGGTCTGTGGTTCTTCCCTTGGAAAACATGTCACCCATATGAAGGAAAAACATCCGTGCACCCTGACTGCAGGGACAGGGTGCTGACAGCACAACACGCTCATCCTCATCTGCTCCCAGGAGGAGATCGTGACGGACGAGGGACTGCTGTGCTCACGAGCACAAACCAAACCCAGCCTCCACCCTTCGCGGTCTCTGGTATCCTCGGGGCCTCTAAGCTCTCTAGTGTGGTTTCCCAAGCCCCAGCATTTCCCTTCTCATTAGATCTGGTGAAAACATGTGTGTTTCTCTTTCATTTTTGTTTAGTGCTTCAGCACCAGGATACACAATACACTCGAGCAGTTTGAAAACACGATGAGCTGCATAAAACCAGAGCTATTCAATACTCTAATAACATCCTGTGCGCTACAGAAAACGCCCAGGCTTTGTTTCAGTGAAACCTTTTGCTTACTGAAGGGAGTTTCAGGGTTTTACGAGACTTCAGCATCTTTTCCCTTTCTGAAACCAAATCCTTTACTTACAATACATTGTGCAATCTCCTGGCTAACAGTTCTCAGTAACTGCTGAGGTCAGTCAAACGCGCTAACCAAACCGGGGTTTCTTGGGGACACAACACCAGTGCAGAGAAAGCTCTCGGCTGGAGGAGGAGCCTGCAGCAGGCAGGTGCTCTGGGACAGTCTCTCACATGCAGTTTGTTCAAGATAGAAACACTTACTAAGAAAAGAACTCAGAAACAGATGAAAATTATCTTCCTGTAGCTTATCAGATGACCATCTCTCATTTATCCCCACTCTTGCACATACAACCCACCTGTGAGTTTCTCTATTGGATCACACTGATGAATGTTTCCAAGCTCAGAAGAGATTACAGCATTGCTGTATCCTCTCCATTTATTCTATAGCAAACTTCTTCTAGTTATCCTCACCTACCTTAACTACGTCTCCCTCACATCTCCCCAGCACATCCGGCAGTCGTCTCTGCTTACCAAAGGCTGCTGCGGTTGCACGGGCTGGAGACCAAGCACCTGCTGCTGCCCCGGCTGCTGCAACTGGAAGAAGACAGGCACTGGAACAGCGGCAACGCGACGGCACGCTGCCTCGGGAGCGGCCACCAGCCAAGCAGGACAGCCTGTCACGCTGCGTCCAGCACAGCATCCGGGCTCGCTTACAGCCTGGCTGGGGGACAAGCCTCACAGCGCTCACTCTCAGCGCCAGCCACACCGAGGCTGACAAGGAGCACTGTTAGCAGACAGAATATTCAAAAGCTGGTATATTTAGTTTACTACAAGATCAAAATATTTAGATAAGAAATATGATCGCCTGACAAGCACTGGCACAGGAAGCTATTGAACTAAAATGAAAAAGTACAAATAATTCCAATCATCAAAGGGCCATGGGAAGGATTTTTCCTGTCATTTACCTCCCCTGTGCCAAGCCCTACATATTTAGATGATAAACTGATACTCAACTCCAAATTAAAATTATATCATCAAATCAGAATACAGGAAACAGGCCAGAGAGGCAGCCAGCCTTTGGGTGAACTGCAGCACATGCCACAAGGCCGGGCAGGGCAGGCTGAGCACCACCGCCAGCCCCGCTCTCTGGGCACGCGCAGCCAGGCCGTTCGCGCACCCGCTCCACAGGCGTTCTGCTGCCTGCAACAACCAAGTACCGAATTCTACACATATGGCCAGAGCTCTCCTCTGGAGCCCCAAATGTAAGCAATGAATTACTGCACTGGAGTAGGAGCAGTGTGCATCCATAGTGCCAGGCTCTGCTGCTTTAGAGGTCAAGACAGGTGTCAGAGAGCATGTCCCACCATCACACGGTGTGCTCCCTGCCTGCGCCAAAACGTCCCCAGGCTCTGCTATGGCCAAGTCCCTCACCTGGAAGAGCCTCTGCTGTCGCATCTGCTGCTGTTTCTGCCTCACTGGCTCTGGCGGCAGCTGCAGCGAGCTCAGGGTGGGGTGAGGACCCGCCGTCGACGCGCTGTCCAGTCCCCCTCCAACCAGGGCACTCGGCTGCAAAGGCTGGTGGCTCAGCCTGATCAGGGAAAAAACCCAACAGGTTATACTTCATATATAGACAGGGCACACGTCAGCCCTGGGGTACGCAACTGTAAGCTGCCACTAGACTTCCACAGATCTAAAAGATGTTACGTTTTACAGGAAGAATATATTTCCAAATACAAACGCTTTGAAGAATATTCCCTAACAGAAGCCATACCGCACCACTGCCCAGGAACGGGGCAGCCAGTAACACGCTCCTCTAAACAAGGACAGACCCAAGAGTTTCCTGTAAGCACTAAAACGTTCTCCAGACCAAAACATCACATTACCAGGAGTTTAAAACTGATTATAAAGATCTGATTTTTTTAAAACAATATGATCTAGATACCATATCTGTGTGTGCAGTGAACTAGGATCCAACAGTCATCTTTAAATGAATTTTTATGTTCTACAAACACACAGGACAACCGGCCTACAACGTGTGATGGGACGGGTTTAAAACAAAAATTCGGAAAAAACCCAGGGGCAATTAGAGAGCAAGGTGTACTTATTGCTAATTACACCCACTGCTAACCTCATTCTGATTAACGCACGTTATTTTCAATAAAGCTTTAGACCTCTCAAGGCAGTGTCCGTTACGCTCCGGCACCACGGCCGGCCCGCGAGAGCTGCGCAGCCTCACCGCTGAGGGCCGGCCAAGGGCTGGGCGTAGGCCGCGGCCTGCTGCTGGAGGAACCCGCCGGGCTGCTGCTGCATCTGCCGCAGCCGCTCCATCAGCGCGGGGCCGGGCTGAGCGGCCGGGTAGGCGCGGGGGTTGTAGCTGGGGGAAAGCACCACGGCCCCAGGCTGCTGCTGCTGCAAAGGCATCGGCGTGCTGTACATGGTGTACCCGTGAGGCATGGTCTGCAGGGAGAAGGGACAGGAGAGTCACTCCTCTGCACCCAGGTTATTACAGGATTAGATAAAATGTACCATAGAATCCCTTAGGTTGGAAACGACCCTTAAGATCATGGAGTTCAACTGCACCCCCAGCACTGCCACTGCACCACTAACCCATGGCCCTCAGCACCACAGCTCCACGGCTTAGAAACCCCTCCAGGGATCACGGGGACTCCCCCACTGCCCTGGGCAGCCTGGGACAGCCCTGGACAACCCTCAAGGGG
>WTSP01008916.1:0-13556 GCA_025331215.1 Actenoides lindsayi
ATTATTCTATTTTATTTTTATTTTATTTCATGTTAATTTATTTTATTTTTTTAGTACGTTGGTCGAAAACAAGTTTTTTGTGTAGTAAGCAAGCTTACAGAGGCGTTTGAGTTTTGATTTTTTTCACAGCAAGAGTTACGTACTACAGGAAAGGCCTG
The DNA here is from genome assembly GCA_025331215.1 of Actenoides lindsayi. Taxonomy (NCBI): domain Eukaryota; kingdom Metazoa; phylum Chordata; class Aves; order Coraciiformes; family Alcedinidae; genus Actenoides; species Actenoides lindsayi. The sequence goes on from WTSP01008916.1 coordinate 159, forward strand.
GTCTGATTGTACGATAACTGATGATGTTGGTTTCTGTACAAGTTTACCCCCTGTAAGGCTAAGCAACCCTCTGGAGGTGTATTCCCCTTTGAAAACCTGTAAGGCATTTCATACGTATGTGATGAGGCTGCGTTCATTGACATACGTGTTCATTCTGATTAAACTAAATACAGAGGTGGTTGCCCTGGAAATTGTGAAGACGTCTGACATTTCCCAGTGTGAAGTCTGTGTGTACAGATGCCTTTGACTGTCAAACATCAGCTGAAATTTTCCATCCAAATGCTTGCTTCACCCTGGGCCCACAGAACATTTTGTTTGGACAACTCTTGTTATCTGGAGAGTTGGGGAAAATGGTCATGTAACCTAGATGTTATTCGTGTACCTGGTGCACACCTGCACCTGAGCAGACAAAAATAATTTTGTAAGGCATTCATCAGATCTCTATAAAGGTGTCTGCTCATAAACTGCTCAGAAGCACGGTGGGGTATCACAGCTCAACGGGACAACGTATTAGCTGCATGACAGCAGGTGGCCAGGCAAACATGGGGTTAAAATGCTTTTCCGTGTTGCACAGACTAACAGTTCATCGAGAGTCAGTGAGAGTCACCCCGTGAATGGTAGCCAGAGGAACTCAGTAATGGTTCTGAGCCCTGTCTCTGCAGGCTCTTAGTGGCTCATTGTAGGTAGAGTTTGACAGTTTAAGATACAATTGCCTGCTACTTACCGATCCCATCGGCTCCAGGTCTCCTCTTTGCTGGAACAGAATTGGTAAGTGGTATATACCGTAGCAAGTATCCAACAAGGAAACGGTAACAAAGGTTGAAAACATTAGTAAAAATTATTTTAGAAACTTCCAAATGCTAAATAGAGGAAAACATGACCAAAATAAGAAGCAAATTAATAGTCTTTGACATAGACAATTGACTGCATTTTTCATAAAGATAGGGGAAATAGATTTAGCATGTGGGAGAAAATACAAGTTTGAATAAGTTTTAAAAACTCTGCAAACACCCACATTCCCAGAATGTACATTTAAGAGGGACGATCAGTGGTGATTTTCCAGAAGTGCTTGTCTTCACATATATCATTTACATGAACAGGGCTGAAGAATAAAGAAAATGTGTATTTTGCAGTCTTTTCAATAATCACATGACAATGGCTCTACCAGGATTATAATGGGCTGCAAAGAGCACTGTAAATTTTTTAGTTCAAACTCAAGCTCTGCTTGAATAAGTGCAAGCAAAAGTTTGTGTGACCCCTTTTTTGACTGGGATTCCTGCAATACTTTGCAAAACTCGGGTTCCCAAAGTCATGTTAGTACACGAGAAGCCCAGGTTTGTTTAAAAAAAAAAAAAATATATATATATATATAATTATTACTAGCCTTCACTGTAGCGCGAAAAAAAGTTCATGTAGAGAGCCCAAAGATTCTAGTACAAAAGCTGAAGAAACATTTTTTTACCTTTTTTAATAAATGCTTCAACTATCCAGTAGGAGAATTAGCATTATGTTTATACATTTGTATATGGGGAAGCACTTCATTCTCTTCTACAGTCCCACAGGCAGTTCTGGTTTCAGCAGATTTCACCGAAAAGTGGAGCTCTTTGTAAACAGCCCATATTGCAGTGCATTAAGTGATTACTGCTATGTATCTCCAACAAAGGAATAATTATCAGTACAGGGTGGTATTAAAAGCCTGGAATGCGTTCTCAGAGGACAACTGCTAAATATATTCCTAGTATTACCATAGTGTGTTGTGAATTAGTTTTTAAAGGGTTGCTGAAATAAAAAAAACAACTTACTGGAGTGATAGGATACATGTTAAATTTGTTCCGTTTCCAAGTAAAAGAATCAGCTTTCTGACTGCCAATTTTGCAAGCTTGGTTTGACATATGCTTTCTAGTTCAGGAACATTTTCAACCCTTACTTTGATTTTTAAAGCTTTTTTAATTCCTGAGCCTTAAGATGTTTGCCTAATTTGTCTTGTGCAATTGACTGAAGCAATGCTAATTACTTTAAGTGCCATAATTTTTGTGTTTCCTCAGCTTTTTTTCACCAGGTTTGTACAGTGTCTGTTTCTTGAGGTCCAATTTTTTCATGCACTGAGCTGGGGATTTGGTTGTTGCCTGTGTTGAGCCAAAGGACAGAAATACATCCCAGGGCAACAGAAGCCCTCTATAACCACACAATTCTAATTCTGGTGACCAGAAGTGTCCCTGCTGCGAGATGGCTGCAACTACTAATGGATCTTCTTAAAGGTAGATTACAGAAGCCCAGCTGAGCTCTGATTTGATGCTAATATACAAGAAATTGCCGTGGACCTGAAGATTACTTTCTGTTAAGGAAGATTATTTCATATAAACTAGCAAATGTTCAGCAGAACTATGCCAGCACCATTAACTGAGCAAGTTTTGCTCCTTCAGTTGCACCACTAAGTTCACAATTGAGCACTAGTATAATACCCAAGTTTTAGATAGAAACATAGTTTTACAGTTGTTTCGTAGAATATACGTTTGTGATAGAAATGTGGATGCTCGAAATTAATTCAGCCATTTCCCATGGTGCCATATTTTGCAGTTAAAAATCTTATTCTGTCACTGGATTGGATTTTCCAATTACTCATATAGTTCAGTTATTATTTGAAGAATGACACACAGTAGTGTTATTATAAGATGACTATTGTTAACTGGGGCTATTGAAAAAAGCATTTTCCAAAGAGGTTCTAAAAAAAAAAAAAAATAATGTTGGCTTACCAAAACCTCTCAAAGAAAATGGCTAATTTCAATTAAGATATTGTTTTGCTAATAAAAGCAAAAGTAGTTTCAAAACCCAGTGCCTCCTACTGAGGCATTTCCTACTTGTGAATACTTTGTTTTCTTTGAATTGCAATTACTTTTTTTCAAACTGCAAATTACTTGTGAGGTTAAAAAAATTAAAAAAAGAAAATAAAATTGAAATTTTTTTTCGTTATTTTGACTGATTTGATCTCTCTTGTCTTTCAGTTCGCTAATGAAACCTTTTCTGTGTAAGCCTTGCTGTAATGTTTAGAAAAAGCAGAGAAAGAGTATTTTGTATTCCTGTAGGAAACTTAGTTCCCTTACAGCAGAACTTTGTTAAGAAGTAATGTTTATGATCTGGTGGATACCACAACTCAGTGAGCACATTGAATACTAGGCCACAAGGTGTTACACAAGGATGTAATCCATCATGTGGTGAATCTTGCCAAGGTGTGGGAGAAGCTGATTTTGAACATGGACCCAAGCAACTGTCTTTGTCCCTGCGCTAGTCCTGCCACAGAGTTAGTTCCACAGCTCCATTGCCAGTCTAGCCTCTGCTGCCAGGATTGGAACAAGCAGGGGAAGCAGATGACACTTTAATTCTCCTATCGCCTTAACAGCAGCTTGGTATGTGAGTCAGCAGCACGGGAGAGGAAACAAAATGTAATTCCTGGGAGTCGAAGTAAGCCCTCTCTCCTTCGAGGGAGTGTGCAGTGCTGCTCTTCTGAGGACATCACCTCACTAGCAAGAGCACCGTGTTACTTATTTACACAGCTTTCTTAGATCCATCACCTGTTCTGGACTCCTTGTAGATTAAGGAAAATAATAACAGATGCGTTAAGTCTTACTCTACATGCCAGGTTGTCTAAATGGCTGTGTAGACCAAAATGGGCACTGCTGTGCAATGGCTTTTGCTGGACATCTGAAATCCAGGCTATGGTGGATATGCTTCTGCACAAATCACAGCGTCTCATTTGGCAGCCGGTCTACATTGGCACAGAGGGGAACAAGTTGTGGAATAAATGCCACATGGATAAGAAGGCAGTAAGTAATATATGATCCAGGTTTTTCCCTGTATTGTTCAGTAACATCATTGAAAAAAGCTTTAAAATTTGTATAATTCTTTGGGAACATACTAGCCAATAATATTAGAAGTTAGGAGATCTGCAGAGGGCATCTTCTGGGAAGAAAGTCTGTATTTTTCACTTGAGTTCATGTTGGGATTTATATACAGATGTGAAATTTCTTTTTTTCTGTATGGGAATAAGAAATAAATTAATACCAGAAAGTTCAGGATAGAATGATGAGCTCTCAGCACATGGAATGTTTGTTGCTGTCATTTAATTAAGTACAGATTGAAAAGTAACATGATTCCAGGGTAGAAAGAGCTGTGATGGCGATGAAGAAGGGAAAGGCTAGAGACAAGAAAGAGCTACACAGTCTAGTGGTCTCCTCTCTTCTGGGAGGAGAAGACAGTTGGAGAGGACACCCTGCCATTCTATTCCCTCCTGCTACCCAATAAATACGCTTTAATATAGTTAATGAATGTAGGAGAGGTATAATCCCACCCAAAAAAAGATGTCTTACATGGATCCCATGTGAGGTCTTCACAAAATCTAGAGATCTACTTAAGCCATCTAAAATACTGACATTCTCAAATATTAATATTTTGTAATTAAATAATTAATTCCTACTCAGAATTCTCCGAGTCCAACACAAGCTCTGTGTGAAAGAGATGAATATGGAAGGATGCTTCACACTCTTAGTTTTGCCCACTGTCAAGAGATTTATACTCTTTTTTCTAACTGCAAAGTAGTAAGTTAACTAACCTTACTCTCTGTAAAATTAAGTGTGCAGTCACCACAGTGTTGCTAGACTGTGCAATGGAGATAGATACGTTCTATTTAACAAGCTGTTTGTACTGCCAAGTAAGCACCATGTCATCGGGGCCTGATTTAGCAGGAGCTTACTCCATTATACACTGTGGAAACCTTACACTTCCATTTATGGATATTTACCAGTTATGTCATGAGTTAAGAGTGGAAACTTCATCCATATGATTGGCATTCTGGCGCATGATATGCAACAAATAAAACACAACCTACAAACCAGTCCTGCTGCTGCAGACCTGCAGATTTCAGGTCTGATTTTCAGGGGTGTGAGAAATAAGTAGTACCACTACATCCAGTGAGAGTGATGCAGGACTAGGCCTTCCAGTCTGTAATGCTCAGATGAGATGATATCCTATAGTCATGACAAAATACTCCTTGCAGATACTGCCAACTGAATGGCCCCATCCACATGATCACTCACTTGTGCACTGCAGCTCCTGGCAGATAAATTGCTTCATGGTCTAAAGCCCACTCCTTTCAAGCTAGCATGTTCGCTATGTAAGTTCACCCTTTTCAGTGGTGGAATTACTGAGTAAAATGAATATCTCAGCTGAAGTACAATGTTTTGATCCTAGGAGCTGGACAATGATAATACAGAAGTGAAATGTACATTCTCTAATACATCCTGGCTATCTATCTGCCAGCCCCAGGGTTGCTAGGTAGCGAAGGTAACAGAGAAAATGATGTTTTTCTTGCTGTACTAACAGATTGGTACATGAAGCAGAGACTGAATTTATGGTACAGATCTACTGTCCATCCATGTAAAAAGCCTGGGATTTTTAACTAGTAAGTCTAAGCATATGAAAGTTTAAAAACACAGAGCCAGAAATGTTCCTCTGACACCCTTCTGATAATAAATACATCTGAAGGAAAACACACACTCAGTGATTGTTTGGTACAGGGATTCCTTGTCTTATATATACCAACTTCTACAACAATGTATCAAAGTAGGAAAAACAAACTGTCATCACCTCTGATCTAAGACACAGTGTGTCTGACAAGGACTCAAGACTAAAACTATTCAGGAATATAACAGAAATTGAAGAAGCAAGCAGCATGGAAAAGCAGCTCCTTGGAATGTGTGTATGGAAATATTTTAATACTAGTTTTCTTTCTGAGTTTTGGGGGAAATCACAATATATTTAAGTCCCTCAGTTCACTAGCCAAGTTCACTGGCCTTTTGGAAATCTCTTTGACACCTAGGGATTAAAAGACCTATTTTAAGAAAGGGTCCCAGACAGAATTCCAGTGATACCTTAGTAAGTGTAAATATCATGGTTTTGATCACTTTGCATATCTGCTTAAAGATTTCCTTCATTTATTTTTGCACCCACTGAGAAAGACATCATTAACTTACTCTTCACTGCCTGCTATTTCTGGCACTGCCATTTGGAGAACTCCTACTGGACAAAGCACTTGGGGTTTTTCTCTTTTTAAGAGTTCCACTCACTTTCATGTCAAGGGTCAAGTAATTTTTCGGGACACAAGCTATAAATCCTGGGTGACAAACTGGTTTTTACAGGAAACTTACTTTATCTTCTTACTATAGGTGATGAAAAGAAGAAAAAATTCTTACAGCAATATACTGTGTCTGCTAAACAACCTCTCCGTATTCAAGTGGCTCCTATCATTTCTTTGGCCACCAGTGAGGTTAGATAGACATAGAAGCAATATTGTAAATTGATAAAATAATCCAGAAAGAAACATTGACTTTAAGATCCAGAAGAAAAAAAAAAAAAAAAAAAGACAAAAATCAATCAAATGTATAATTTCAGAATACCTGAAGACATCTGCATCTGAGTCCTCATGTGCAGCTGAGAACTTCAACCAACTGCAGGTGTCACCAGCATTGTGGAAAGTGGTCTAACAGCACCTCCTTCTGTGGGCATGCCTAATCGCTCTTAAAGTCTGCTCTTTGAGGGTCTGGCCACAGAAGTTTAATTTATTTTCCCCTTTTGTAGCCAACCATGCCCTCTGGCGCACCTCTGAGTTCACTGTCACCTGCAAGCCAGAATGAGTGCTTTTATCCATTTGGATGTATGTCTTTGGGCACTTGTAGGCAGCTAAACTAGCCTTTCAGTCTTGGTGTGGCTTCTGCTCCTGGTCTTGCCCAACTTTTCATCCGTCCTCAGATAAATTCAGTGTACCTGCCGGTGTTCTCGTTTAGATTCGGTGAAAATGGAAGTGAAAAAAAAAAAATTTATGCACTCTGGAAGATGACTGTTACTTGGCAGTAGCAAAAAAAATTAGCTAAAATTAGTATCAATTCCAGGTGCTAAGTAGGGCATTACCTGAAGACTGACAGAGACACAAAGTTATCATATGTCTTTATACCTACAGTCCACTTCTGGAGGGAGATCTTTGGAGCTTGCTGCAGAAATTTATCTGTCATGCAACTAGCTTGAACAAGGCTGTCTGGTTTAGACCACAGTGGTTTTAGAGAAGTAACAGGCTGCTTTATTTCTCTACTCCAGAATTACAAGTTCTTTTTCCCAGTGAGGCTGCCCTTGCCGAGAAGTGGAGGGCTGTTTCTACCTACCACTTTCACTGAGGGCACTGGTTTGACTTGCTCTAGTTGGCCTTTTGCCTGTCAGGTTTTACTTTGAATCAGATGCCACTTCCCTTCCAGCCTCTGCCATGGCCACATGATTAACTAGCAAACACCTTGCCAACATGGAGGTTTCCTGGTTTCTGGACCTTTATTTTTAGCTTTCCTCCGGTGTTGAAGCCATCCCTGCCTTAACACAAAATACTTCTTCTGGGGTGATCTTGATCCAAAGTTTACAAGCTTGTCTTTCAGACTCCCTGAGATGATCTTAGGAAGGCATTCAAGTGGACAAGACTGGAATCATACATGAAAACACACAGCAATTTAACTTTCTCCTTTATCATACACATTGCTATATTACAGATAGTTAAAAAGAGGTTCACACAAATTTGGAAGTGGGTCCTTGTGGATGCCACAATACTTTTTCTTAGTGTTATCTCTTAATCAGGAGTGTGTTATGGCATAGCCTCACTTCTCACTCCTCCTACCCTTTTCCAGCAGTGCTGTGTGCATCCTTTCCTGGATGCCAGACCTTGGGCAGAATGCAGCATCCCAGGTTTTACATTCGTGGTGTTTTCTGCTGCATTATTGAGCAGCCCTGTCCAAGACTTGTGCCATCTAACAGCGGTCAGCGTAACGGCCTTTAAAGGACACAAAGCACAGATGCCTTATTTGGCAGTTCTGAAAAGAGTATAAATTGATGCCGTTTTACTGATATCAACAGAACTGAACTGAGCAATAGGAGCTGTAACCCAGCACACTATGTATGGTATATTACATCTATATTAGATATGAACAAAACCTCACCATTTCATGCATCACTGTCCATCCTGTAGCATCAATAATACCTGTGGAAAGAAAGTTAACTTTATTATTAAGATAATACTCACTCAACTGTGTTTGAAGAAGATAACTAAAGTTACTGCGCTTCCTATGGTGGTGGGGGTGGAAAGCTAAAGCTTATCCTCTTAGGCACCACTGATGACATCACTCAGTCTTGCAATGATGTTAGTAAAGTCCTTCATCAAATAAAAATTATATCAGAATTGTCTTAGTTTTAGAAGAAAGAGGAAAGCATTTGACAGGGAAAAAAAAAAAATAAATCTCACTGTGATTTTAGCCTGAACCATCAGTAAAAGGATACATGCTTTTTATTCTTTAAGAACCATCGGTAAAAGGATACAGTCTTGTTATTCTTTAAAAATCCTCTCTTTTACTACCTGGAAAAGAGCATAAAAGCAAAATCAGATACAGGATTTATAAATACCAAGTAACTCAAACTGCAATGTTGCAGAGCTAGCAGACAGTTGCTAAAATAAATGTTACCACTAGATGACAGCAAATGCTCGTTTTCTGTGACAGTTTATTTTCCTGTGAGCGGCTCGTTTACTAAAAGCCAAAAAAAAAAAGAAAAAAAAGAAAAAGAAATCCTGCGTTAAGGGAGGAGCGGGGATAAATCCCCATTTGGAAACAAAATCTGTTCCCTGGAGACAACAGCAGAGGTCTTCATTGAGTAAAATTCACTTACTAGGCTGTAAATTCTTAATTTCAACCCAAGTAGCACACTGCTTTATAGTCCTAACTTTGAAGAGTTTTCCTTTGAGATATTAGGCTTTCTGATATTCTTGTTTGCAAACCAGAATTCCAGAAACTGTCAGTTTTGATTTTTACTCACCTTCCTTCAGTCCCTCCAAGACAGATGTTGATCCTACAGGGATGTTTTCAGGAACAAGCAGCAGAATTCTTACAAACAAGCAAATAAAAATATTACAATTAAGAAGTTTTGTTTATTCAGGCTAATATTTATAATCAACCTACCCTAGTTGAAGATGTCCCTGCTCACTGTAGGGAGGTTGGACTAGGTGACCTTTAAAGGTCTCTTCCAACCCAAACAATTCTATGATTCTATCATTCTATGACTCTATGGTTATGATTGGGTCCTTCTGGAAAATACAGTTTTAATATCATATCAACACAGCCTATGTTCAATAACCCCCAATGCATTTATGGCAGCTGTATCATTTAAAGGAAGGTGCCAGAATTTCTCAAAAACCAAGCTACCTTAAAAAGATAACACCAAAGTTCAGATTCTAGAGGAAATGGAACTTTACTTCAGCTAACGAGACTTTCTTTGTACTGGGGAAGAAACTGCCACAAAAAGTGTCTGTAGAAGAAAGGCTTTTTGAAGGAAAAAACAAAACAAAACCAAAAAAAGACTGTAGAAGAAGGGCTTATTTTAAGGTGGGCACAGTTCTGGCCACAGGAAGAGTCAGCCACAAAGATGCACCCTTCTCTACTTGACTTCTGCAAAAAAAAAAAAAGGTGTTGCTAGCAGAGGGAAGCCAGCCCATAAGGCAATTTATAAACTAGGAAAGTAAAGTTAATCCTTAGGAAAGCAGAGCAAATTAGCCCAAGCAGATTTGCCTCACACTTGAATTTCTGAAGGGTAGTTTTCTAATAAAATTGAAAGTTTAAAAAAAAGGGTATTTTTAAAGTTTTAAACTCGTATTTCCCCCTTCCTAAAGTCTGTTGTCTTATATGAGGCTATCCATTCCTCAGCCCTGCAAACCAGTCAGTTTAACAGCAGCTAAAGTAAGGAACTCAGAAATATTGACACTCAGTTATTTAAAGTACTGTATAACATATATGACTTCCCTGGAAAGTATTGTAGAGGAAAATATGGAAGTGCCTAAGTGAAATGAAGGTTAAAACCTCATCTTCAATCCATTAAATCCAGAAATACTTCAGAATTAGCAATGAATGTGGACAGTCATGACTTATAAAAGAGGGTGACTCAGTGGACGTTTCTAGGGATGGAGCAAAAGCAAAAGAAAATGATGGAGGCAGAACATGACAGCTGCCTCCGAGTGCTAGCACAACATTTATAACAATAAGCTGATACTGACTGTAGCTTACTCCCTAAAAACCAAGAGGACAACTGTGCTGCCAAAATTCCTGTGCTCTGCTGGCTGTTGTCCTTGGCTGAGGCTCACTGCCCAGAAAGGGAAAAGCCCCTTGCTGGTAATCAGATTACTGCTCCTTTTACTCAGCACAAAATCCACATCCTGTAAGAGGTGTTGTGGTTGTTACTGTACAAGTAACACTGGAAATTACTATACATGGATTGTCCCTCTGGACTGTTGGGGAAAGAATTTTTAGAGGTATTCAATGATAGAGGTCAAAGAGAATAAATGCAAAAACCATGGGTTTACAACTTGATTTTTTAGGTCTCTGCTACTTCTTTCGCACTTGAGGTTCCCAAACTGGTTTACGAAACTGCCATACATGGCTAATAATCCAGTGATGAGAGGAAGCAATTCCTAGCTAATGGGTAGCTCACATTATACTCAGGACTCAAATTGCCTCCTTGGAAACTGCTCAGCCTCGCAGCAAATGATAGCACAATCTATTCCCCTACCAAAAGACTTGGGATGCCAGGAACAGCCCTCACAACAATGGATTCTGTGTCCCAAGCCACACAACTTCATTCTGGTCTTCACAGAGGAATTATGATTGCCACTGCATTGCACAACAATTGGCATGCCACATGAATGATAAGCACTAATTTGTAATGGACGAAGGTTTATCTGACCCCTCAGCTGATAGTGAGATAGGACGATCTCTTTCCTCCTCTGGAAAAGGAAAAGCTGTGTTTGCTAGAAAATTGTAGTGCAGCTACAGACTTTAGGGCTTAATGAAACTGTCACACATTTTTATGTTTAGACAGTCTGAGAGTCCATTTTAAGTGAGTCAAGAAAATGTGGCAGTGCTTTTTTTCCCTGCCACATACCATCCCTTGCATACCCACAGGTCTTACAGCTCAGTTAAAGGTTTGTATACATAAAAGACTTAGACCCTGGGAGACAACACAAGGTACAGACAGAAATTAATTAGGGTTCAGTCTTATCCAGACCCAGGGTCTTGAAACAAGTGTGGAATACATTGGGGCTTGCATCTCACGTGTGAAATGTGAGACAGGTGAGGGAGATGTGCCCGTGGGACAGTGCTGGGTGCTCCAGAGGGGGAGAAAGAAGCAAATATGAAAGGTAGTGCAGTGTGTATGCAGTGCACCAAGGTAGGAAAGAGCAGTTCCTTACAGCCAGCATTGCATCCTGGTGTCACAGCCGATGCCTGTCTGTGTAGGGATCACTGTTACTGTCAGCTCCAACAGACCCTGGGTGCACAGCTGCAGGGAGGGCTCCCCTCTTCCAAACAGACCCCTTTCTCACCTTCACCACCGCAGACATCCAGGCAGCAGGTTGGGACAGACAGACCCCAAGTGCTAATCCATGGCAGTGATGTGCACCTTGAGGCCCAGAGTAAGCTCTGAGGTGCTTGCTTGCTTCGACGTTCAGTGAAATGCCAGGCTCCGAGGTGAAGTCTGAGACAGTGTCTGTGTGGTGTCCCGTGCACTTGGTTCCATTTAACCTGCTCTGTAGGCAAAAACCCCTCCAAGCTGAGTGCCTGACCAACAGCAGCAGCTGGAGCACAGACGGAGCTGGCACCACCCTCAGCCAGAGCATGGGGGTGAAGGATAAAGGTCCCTCACGGAAACAAGGGGTTTCAGGAGCAGGTGTGAATTGTGAAACTAACACCAGCTCAGTTACACAGGCTAAATTAATATTCTGCAGTGAGTGGACCTTACTCTGCTCGTTAATGGGGAAAATGAATATTCTGGGAACTGGTCCTCTGAAAAGAATCTTGGATAGCTAGCTGGGGTAAATGGGAAGTCAATAGTCATCCCATTACACGAAAGAAAATTTGCCACACAATTAAACCTATAAATATGCTACAATTGCCCCCACCCCTGCCTAATAGTTATTGATGTAATTTTGATCAAACTATCAGAAGAGTTGTTAGCTAACCTGTCAAATGACTGAGAAGGAGGTGTCTTACTTTTCACAATTTAAAACCTCAGTATTGAATAATCTTCAACGTCAAGAATAGTTTGGGTTGGAAGGGACCTTTAAAGGTCATTTTGTCCAACTCCCCAATATGAGATATATATATATGCTATATATGCTATATAACTCTCTCAAACTAAGTAACAAGGTTATTCAACATCTGTCTGAAATTGGAAAGTGCTTAGGGGAAAGAAAAATAAAAATGATATATGGTAGTGTTATACTGATTCAGATAGCAAGGTGGAAACCACTCTTATTTAGCATCATCACTGTGACAGCTGATCATCAAAAGCTGACAATGTACTGCAAGGGATGTTACACCTGTGATAATAATCATTGTGTTGTTATCTGTAGTAAGTTTATTATTTATTTGTTATCTTAAAACTCAAACAGTACATATGAAAGAAGTGTTAGTTCAAGTTAAGTCACACACCAAACTGTTGTCAATTGCCATGTTTTCCATTATACTCATGCTCGTTCTCACAGTGCACAGACAAGAAGGCTCTCACGTGACTAATTAATAAATGAAACTCACAGTGCAAAAATGGTTAACAATAGCTAAATGTTGGTCTAAGCCACAGGACTGATCAGGATCAGTGAGCTCCTGCAAAGACAGAAGGGATAGATAAGGGCTAGGCAGGGGCTGGGCAGGGGCTCCATGCTCATGAAGCTCAGGGAAGAGCAGATGAATGACCGGCCATGGCAGTTGCAAAGGAAGCTAAACATAGCTTTGTGTAAAGGACCTGTTGTGTGGTATTGGGTCTTGCTAAACAGCTGGTCAGAGACTACTGGACTCGTAAAATAGTTTGCCTTAGCTTTTAAATTTGCATCTTCTAAAAAGTATGTTGTCAAATAACATGGCAGGTCTCACCCACCATGGAGGTATGTTTCAACCACAATCATGCATTAGCAATGGGCTTCCCTTAAGCTTCCAGGCAATGAGTTGAAAGTCAGATTCCACAGCAGTGTGAAGCACCAGTCCTCCAGGGACTGCCACTATTGCTGTTTTGTGACTACTCCAGTAAACTGAACTAGTCCTTCATTTTGACAAAATCCTTAACATGCAAAAGGATTGAAGAGATTTTTAGTTTTGTAATGCTTATTCTGAATTGGGTAGTGTTGGCACGGTTTAGGGTCAGGGTAACAGATTTTGCTAGACCTACAACAGATGCTCTCTGTTAACCCCCCTCTCTCCCCACAGGGGAAGAGAAAGGGAATAAAGGAGAGAGACTTAGCAATTAGAAAAGGAAACTAGAACAGCTTTAATGAAAATTACT
>WTSP01008916.1:21695-33322 GCA_025331215.1 Actenoides lindsayi
TGAGGGTGTTGCGTGAATGATGGTGGAGCGGGGATGGGTTAGAGTAGGGGGAGAGAAGGGGTGTATACTAGTTAGCGGGGTGAGGAAAAAAAAAAAAAGGAGGGGGGGGGGGCGCTTTCTACTAAAACCTGTACAACATGGATAAGACAGGTGCTTAACATAGCAATTAGCATACAACTGCTTATATGCTGTAGGGCTGACAAACAAGGCCTTTCTTCCCTAAATTCATCTCTGAAATCAGATATGCTGATCACAAAAAAAATATTGCATTTGCTCAAATAAGAGCTGCAAAGGCAGAAATGCTATTTGCAGTTGCATACAGGGAGAGAAAAGATTCTGCCTCGATATAAGCACCCACTGGGTTGAGTAGGGGGGCTGCAGGGGGCAAGAATACATTTTATGCTTTCATTTGACAAGATAAAAATAACGTCAACAGAACTGTTTCTGGTGTGTGGTTTTTTTATCATACTTGTGCTTACAGGATTGATAACTAGTTTATAGGGCCAAGGCAGAATCTACTTCACTGTTACAAGTTAAATAGTTATGGTTTCTTGGGAAAACAATACAAAACACTCATAGAACAGAAATCTACACATGCTTAACTATTCGAAGTTTTATTACAGCTTTAAAGAACGCAATGTCATGAACAACATCCCCCTGATATCTACATAAACAGACATTTGAACAGAAAACCTATAGGATAAAGACTGACCAAGTATTTAGGATTTGATTCTACAATGTGAGTGGAGCAGTGGAAGCCTAGAAACTATTCTTGAAAGTAAGACTTAATATATCCATTTATCATAGAATGCCCCAGGTTGGAGGGGATCTGTAAAGGTCATCTGGTTCAAACCCCATGCAGTGAGCAGGGACATCCTCAACTAGATCATGTAGCTCATGAGCCCCACAAAGCCTGACCTTGAATGTCTCCAGGGATGGTGCCTCCACCACCTCCCTGGGCAACCTGTTCCAGTGTCTCACCACTCTCACAGTAAAGAGCTTCCTAATATCCAAACAAAGTCTGCCTTCCTCTAGTTCAAAACCATTGTCTTTCATACTACCACCCCATGTCCCTGTAAACAGTCCTTTCCCAGCTTTCTTGTAGGGCCCCTCCAGGCACTGGAAGGTCACTATAAGGTCTCCCTGGAGCCTTCTCTTCTCCAGGATGAAACACCCCGACTCTCTCAGCTTGTTTTCATAGAAGAGAGGGCTCTAGCCCTCTGATCACCTCTGTGGCCCTCCTTTGGATCTGCTCTAACAGGTCCACGTCATTCTTGTGTTGAGGGCTCCAAAGTGGGACACAGGACTCCAGATAGGGTCTCATCAGAGCAAAAGGGCAGGATCAACTCTCTCTATCTGCTGGCCATGCTTCTTTTGATGCAGCCACAGATGTGACTGGCCTTCTGGGCTGCAAGTGCACACTGTTGGCTCATGTCCAGCTTCTAATTCATCACAACATCTCTTCTGGGCTGCTCTCTATCACATCCTCCCCCAGCCTGTATTGATAACTATGATTGTTCTAACCCAGGTGCAGGACCCTGCATTTGGCTTTGTTGAACCTCAAGGTTCACCTGGTCCATTTCTACAGTTTATCCAAGTCCCTCTGGCATATCGACCACACCATTCAGACTGCTGTCATCTGCAAACTTGCTGATGGCACACTTAATTGCACTGTCTGTATCACTGATGAAGATACTAAACAGCACTGGTCCCAACATGGACCCCTGAAGGATACCACTTGTCACCAGTCTGCATCAAGCCACTGACCACTATCCTCTGGATGCAACCATCCAGCCAAATCCTTATCCAACAAACAATCTATCCGTTGAATCCATCTCTCCCCGACTTGGAGAGAAGGATGTTGTGGAGGACCGTGTCAAAGGCTTGCACAAGTCCAGACAGATGACATCCATGGCTCTTCCCTTGTCCACTGATGTAGTCACTCCATTATAGAAAACCACTAGGTTGGTCAGGCAGGATTTGCTCTGAGTAAAGCCATGGTGGCTGTCTCCGATCACCTGCCTATCCTCCATGCTCCTCATCAGAGCTTCTAGGAGGATCTGCTCCATGGTTTTCTCAGGCACAGAGACAAGGCTGACAGGTTGATAGTTCCAAGGTCCTCCTTTCTACCCTTTTCAAAAATGGGTGCAATGTTTCCCTTTTTCCAGTCCCTGGGAACTTCACCTGACTGCCAGGACTTTTCAAGTATCATGGAGAGTGGCTTGGAAACTACCTCAGCCAATTCCTTCAGGACTCTGGGATGCATCTTATCAGGTCCCATAGACTTATGTAACTTGAAGTTCCTCAGATGGTCACAAACCTTGTCTTCACTTACAGTGGGAGCAACTTTGTCCTCCTGGTCCCCCAACTTCGGCAGTGCGAGGAGAAAGGTTACCAGTGAAGACTGAGTCAAAAGGGTTGTTGAGAACCTCAGCCTCTTCCTTGTCTGTTGTTACTAGCTTGCCAGTCTTCATCACTGGGGGGTGCATTTTATTTAACCTTCCTTTTCTCATTGACACACCTGTAGAAGTCTATTCTTCACATCCCTTGCCAAGTTCAGCTCAAACCATACCCTGGCCTCCCTGACCTCATCCTGACACAAGCAGGCAGCATCTCTGTACCCTTCCCAGTATACGGGTCCCAGCTTTCACTGCCTGTGCAGTTCCTCCTTGCCCTTTAATTTGACCAGCAGGTCATGACTGAGGCATGCTGGTCTCTTCCCTTCCTTGCTTGATTTCTCACACCTGGGGATGAAGAGCTCTTGCACTCTATGGAAAGGGTCCTTAAAGCCCTGCCAGCTCTGTTCTGCTCCCTTGATCCTGAGGGCAGCTTCCCAGGAGGTCCTACTGACTAACTCCTTGAGAAGCTGGAATTTTTCTTTCCTAAAATTCAGGGTCCTGACTATGCTGCATGACTGACGCGTATCCCTTAGTACTGTGAATTCCACAGTAATCACTGTGCGTGATCACTGCAGCCCAGGCTGCCTCCAGTCTGGAGATCCCTGATGAGCTCGCCTGCACTGGTGACCAACAGATCCAGTATTGCATCCCCTGGGTAGGGCTGTCTATTTCTTGTCTTAAGTAGTTTAGAATCTACCTACAACAAAGCACATTCCTTTATGCATTCTATTTAATGTTTCAAAGATCTTGTAACACATTTCTCTCTAATTGAAACCTTCTGAAAACTAATATGATTGGCATGCAATATTTGCAATTACCCTGAGCAACCCTGTTGTTACAAAAGATTGAAGCAGCATTTTTGATAACTACCTTATCTAGATGTGCATGTGTTGTCTTCGCATACTCAAGCTTTTTCTGCAAACTGAAAGTAAGTAAAGTTAAATGGCATGTTAGAGTAGAATGGACAACATGTCATTATTTCAACATTTAAACTTCTAACTATTGTAGAGCAAAACTAAAATATCAAAGATATACTATACACTTAGAATAAGCTTCAACTGTTAATTCAATTTTAAACTCAAAACAGAGATGTTTAATTATACTGATTTTTACTTTTCCACCCACCTAGCAAGCTGAACGACATATTAGGCATTTTTAATAACCAAGAATATGAAACCCAGTAACCAGAATTTCTGGTGGCTTTGTTTGTTGTGGAACCTCAGTCCCTCATTGTCTTCTGTGAATACTAAGGAGGCCTCCAGTTCATCACAATGTGAAGTGAGAAAAATTTTGAAATCCTTCAAGAGAACCAGAAAAGAGCAAGCAAATCTACTCTACTACTAGTATTAAAGCAAAATCTGTGTTCGGGGGGGGGAAAAAAAAAGTCAACCAGCCATGCATACTATGGCTCATTTAACTTTACAAGATCAAAAAGCTTTTGCTGTGCTCATTTCACGTGAAAAAAATTCTCAGCCCCAGATTACCACTTAAAAAGGGAGAATTTTAAACAGGTGACTAGACTAGAATTTCTAACAGAAACTCACATGCAAATTTCAGCCAAGATTTGAGTGTGTCTATTTCATGCATGCATTTACAGAGTGGACATAGTTTCTAATAAAAGACAGTGAAATTATCACTATACCTTACTCCAGATAAACTGTCAAAAGCATGCAGGTCCAAGACATTGGAGAGATCAACTCTAAATAAAGAGAAGAAAGCAAGCTTTGTATTTTTGCTGTATTTAAATACCGTGTATATTTAAATTATTTTTCAAATGATTCCCTTAAGTTTATGTCTGTTTTCCTGTCTATGATACTAATGCCATCACTCCTTAAGTCTTATTTTTGGATGTTGGTCGTTAATAAATGAAGTGTTTATTTACATAGTAATACAAGAGCACAGAAACCATTTTTTAAAAATACAGTAAAATAGAAGGTCTTTCCAAGAAGTTCTGTCATACTGGATGCCTGAATAATATCTGATTTTCCCTAAATGGGAAAAGGAACCCTGAAATTCTTCCCAGCAATTATTCTGCACTCTTAATATAGATGCTGACAACACACACACACAAACCCCTGGAATATACACAACTTATACTGACACCCTGCTAGTAAACAAGACTGAAATGTGTATGAGGCAAGTGCTACTATGAAGAATTTCAGCTCTAACACCTGAACCAGACAAATGAAAAACGTAATATGGAACAGACAGCACTGATAATGTTTACTTGTAAGAACAGCTACCTATAAACTTGCATGAAAAACCTTTCTTAGAAAAGCAATACAGGCTATAGGTTTCACTGTTAATAGCAACTGATAGCTTTCTAAATGAAATTAATATGTGGCTAAATACAAGGAAAATACATGAGGTTAAAAGAAAATCAGAAGCTAAATAAAAAAAAAAGAAAAGGACCTCTGGAGTATAGCCAGAAATAAACAATTCCTCTCAAGTTCATGACTGGCTCAGTGCCAACTGTTGTCAGCAGTATTCTGAAAAAAACAACATATAGAAACACTGAAGGAAGTGTTATATTGGTCTCTTTCAAATGTGGGCTTTTGAGGGACAAAACCACCTAATTACTAAAGATATGTTCTCAAATAACATGCTAATAAATGTTCACTTTAAAGATTTTTAATCATGGGAGAGACAGTTTATGTAATTCACTAAATAATATTTACTAGTTACACAAGAGTTGTCGTTGAGTACTGAATCTGAGATCCACTTCATCTAATATCCAAAATTTAATGCTGGCTGGCATCAGACACCAGAGAATGATACAGATGTGGATACTACACTTCATATATTGCATCTCTTCCTAATGGACATGGACACAAAGCATGAAGTATAATAGCATCTTCATAACTGTCAGCCATTCTGGATACAATCATAACTTTTACAGAAACCTTTTTTTTTTAAACCTGTTAAAAAAATTCTTGGCCTCAAACTTGCACAGATTTCCTAGCACATGCAATTAATGAATAATTTAACTTTATCAATATAGCTTGCTTCTTTTCCCACTCCACAACATTTCATTGAACATTTCTATACTCTTGTCTTGCAACTAAAGAACAAGGAACTCCTGATCTGCTTTCTCAAAACCACTGTTTGTTCTCACAAAGTTGCCACTACTTTAATTTCACTGAGGCAGTCTGTTGCAAATCTTTTCATCTAAGTGTTCTCCTAAGCTCTGATCATCCTTCACAATTTTCTTGCCCATTCTGTAATAAAGGTAAAATTTCGCATTCCTCATATAGAAAATAGATTCCAGAGTTTTAAAAATTAGTATCATGCATCCAAAAGTTTACTGAACTGGAAGCAAGGAAAACGCTACAATCGTATCACTACAACTCCACACCTTGCAGTATTTGTTCTTCCTTTGTCTTTCAATCATTCATGCTGCACTCAAAGTACACACATTAGATGAATAAATATCACATTGCACAGATGTCATGAAAACTCTAGTACAGAGGTCTCAAAAATAAAAGATAGCCAAATTTGGATATTGTAAAATTAGCTTTGAGTATATATCCAAGATTTACCATCAGAAAAAAAAAATCCTGATTAAATTTAACCTGCAGTCATAAGAGCATTCTCACCTCCATTTACTGAGAGAGAAAAATGACAGTAATATTATCCTAATACAATTCAACTTCATGAAATACTAACTTACTGAGTTTACAGAATAGGACAAAATAACAAAAGTCTGAATTTTGCAGCAATATCTGGAGTGACTACACATTAAAACACTGAACATATCAAAAAAGCTAGTAATCATTAAAAGCTTGATGATAAGAATTGCTCAGAAGTTCATCCACACTTGCTGTTTAGACTGTAAGTCCATAAACGACAATAAATCCATTGAAGAAAACAGTGTTTTATGTAATAGACATGCATGCTGACCTAAGAGAAACGATATACTGAGGATCACTAGAAGGGTGATAAATGAGTGAATATGAAAAACCTCTCCATACCAGAATTTATGATCCCCTCTATAATAGTTTATTCTTGTTCTAAGCATCCTTCAACACAGTTTTCAAGTTAACAAGATATGAGTGTGAAGTTGTCAAACCTACAGAAACATTTTACCTTGCTCCTTGAACAAAGTAAAGAAAACAGTAAGTGAATAATCCTTTTAAACTAACAGGATCATCCTTAAAGAGAATGCTTTTCACAGTGCAACTGTTCAACAGCAGAGCACAAAACTTCCGGTGATCAGACTGCAGACAGAATTTCCAGTAGTTAAACCCAACAGAAACATTAACAAAATTAACATTTTTGGAAATGTAAACTGAGCCAATCTTTAGATTGAAGTCTGACAAGCACCTGTCTTCAAAACCCCAAGTTAAAGTACATACTCCACAGTCACTTGCTGGTCCTATCTGATCAGGCAACAACACTAAATATTGTTCTCTACATCTTCCAACTACATTTGAAAATAACTTTAACAAGCCAAGCATCCTTTATTAATATTATGTCTATTTTAATTTCAAAAATTGCTTAAAACAGGACGCTGTATTATAGAAACATTGTCAAATAATTGATGTAATAGTACACGAATCAGTCTTAGTAGTCTGACAGATATATTGCTCTCCTAATGCCACTACGAACACCACACCTATTTAATTCTTTGTTAAAGAATAAATCAGAGCCAGAATTTCCATGAAAATGGCAAAAATTATGCAATTAGTCTTCCTTCCTATAAACCTGCCTTGCACTTTTTCAGTGCAACTTACTTGCAGCAGCTGTCCCAAGTGGAAAAATCTTTGAAATGACACAACGGGAAAAAAAACAACATTGTAGTGCACACAAACAATGATTAGTTCAGAGACAACCTGGCCTTGCAAATAGCTCTTAGTTCAAAGATCTGGTTAACAAGTTATGAGAAACTTTGAATTTTTTCCTATAATATTCCCTTACGAATCTGTGACTTTTTTGGAATATGATGAAGCCAATTAAATTCCATCTGTATTAGCCTTTTTCAGGAACTTTTCAAATGCTATTACTCTATAAATGGCAACATGACTAAAATGCAACATTAATATTAAAAGCCATATTCATATTAAACTTAGAACAAAATGCAGGTTTTGAAAAAAAATGCTCGAATTTTTGTAGAATTCACTTCTCATGTAAGTAAGAAATATTTACGGTTACATTGCAAAGTCCAATAACACCCACTAGTGATAAGCTCTGTAAACTGAGCTACATCTTAATATCAAATTTTTAGAAAAATAGCTCTACACTAGAGTAGAGGTTGTGAACGGTAACAAAGAAAAGTACAGAAGAAAAATACATTTTTACTTCTTTTTTAAAAATCCTTTATCTAGATGCTTATTTCTAAAATAAATATTGAGTCATACATTTCTGACTCAACAGTTTTCCTTTACAATAACTAATCTAATAGCATACTTAAGTCCGTCACAAAAGAAGCAGGATCTGATACCTAGTAATAGCAGCCATTTAATACCTTGATCTTTGTGTCTCCAGAATTTTAACGAGTCCATTTATTGACCTAAAATCAAATAGAAAAATAGGAAGATAAATGAAAATGCAACTGTAATAGATTGCACGAACAAGTTAACCACGGGAAGAAGCATGAAAAATAGCATCACAACCATAACTCCAGCTCTGCTGTCATCATGTTGAACAAAACAATAAACATCCTGACTTTGTTTTTGTGACATTTCCATTTCCAAGGTGAGGGCTGGAGAAACTTAGAAGTTCTGACAGTGAAATACTGCAGTGAGAATAGTGTTTTTCTATTCAAGACTTCTCATGTTACACTCTATCAGGTCTAAACATTTTTACTTTTAGAATTCAAACCATGAATAAAGTTGTAAAGTATTTTAAAAATTTAATGTTTCGGTTTGGTTATCATGGCATTGATAGAAAAAGATAGGGCATGTCTTTGATCACTAATTTGATTCAGACCATGGGTTCTTCTACACCCATGATAATTATCTGGGACTTCCTCCATGTATCTGCATTTGCTAGTGAACTCCTGTCTACTAGTAGATTTTTTTTGTTCCCTGATTCTAATTCTGAAAAATGGGAACAGATGCCCAGAAATGTAAGAGCATGGACACTTAAGACAAAGGCCTGTCCTTAGTAATATCAAATCTTACCTAGATAAGCAAACTACTAGGGATTGTGTAAGCACAGGAAAGTACTGAAATGCCTTTAGAAAGGGGCAGTCTATTTTCCCTTCTGAGCTAACATTTTGTGTCAATGAAATCATGAGATCCAATTTCTGTATTAACAGCACAAAGGAAGTAACTATGTTTAAATAAAAATAACTTTTGAGACAGTACAGTGGTATGCCATAAATTTCATACCTGACAGATGTTCTGACTTTATTCAATTCTTCCCCTGAAACCAAATCCGTTTTATTGATGATTATAAGATCAGCTAATGCAACCTGCCTATGCATTACGGGGAAAGAAGAAAAAAAAAAAAGACAACATTAACAAATATTTGTCCTCCAAGGCAGAAATACCATCTCTCCCATAGCACCAAATAAATAGTGAGAGCATTGTTAGTACACAAAGGTAAGCATTAATCAAACCAGATCATGGAGAATGACTAAAGTACTACTGGCCTCTCCTTGACATGCTCTTCTGAGCCATATGAGAACTCCACCAACCTACAAAGTCTAGCTAGGTTTTGTTTTGGGTTTTTGTTGGGGTTTTTTTGGTTCTTTTTAAATGTCATCTAATCCAAATGCTTTGTGATTTATGAATTTTGCAAGCCCCTAGTTCTCTTGAATACAGCCTTTGTAAAGTTACACTCGGAAGTCTCTTTGCTTTATGAAGACTTCCAGTGTTGCAATTACCTGTAACTATTGTGGCTCCACATGTAGCAAAAAAATATTCCTCTATCTCTGGTTCTACTTCAAGCATGCAATTCACTCTTCCTCTCAACACAGGTGGTGACCCTTCACTTATGTAAAATCCCATCCCTCTTAAAATATTTATTAGAGGAGTCAGATCTTGGAAAAAGACGAAATGGACCAAGAAGTCATTTCCCTATTTTTCTACCTCATTACACCAATCTACCTTGGTTTAAAAGCAAAAGAGGAGGAAAAAAAGCCTTACAAATGAAAAATAAGCCACTTCTAATGAATCTGTATACAGCACAGTTCCTAACTATGATATACAAAATTAATTTATACATCCATACCGAGACGCTTCATTGACAAGGCCTTCCGGCTTTTCCTCTGTCAAGTGCTAGACAAAAATTAAAACAATTGGATTAAGCAAATTCAAATGACATGTAAATTCATTTTCAATTAAAGGAAGTCAAAACCAACTGCCACTGAGGTATGTGTTTCAAGAAGTTATTGAAGAAAAGAGCATTTAGATTTTTTTCTGTAAAATGATGGTGAAAAAGTACACTTACACATAACCACTACAGAAGTTGTAATTTCTTTTATGAAAACCCTTCTCTTGTCATGAATTTTATTAGAATGCTAAGAAGTTGAAAAACTGCATTTTAAATCTGAAAAATAATTAAAAAATTAATATAATAAAGTAAATCACCATGACGCACAGTAATGGAAAAACGTATCTGAAAAATTGAAAATACAGTAATTTTACCAATGAGTGTGATGTCAACTAACTGTTAAAGATGGGTTAGGCTTGCAGTACAGGATTACATATACATAACTGCATACTCCTTTTCTCTAAATGATTTGAGAAACTGTACTTTTATAGTAGATATTCACAACTCTTTTTCTGGGTTTGTACCAATAAACTACTACTCCTTGGCAAGCCTGCCCAACATCAGTGTTTGAGGCCTACTCAGCTGGGGGGAAGAGTCAGTGTACAGGCAAAAGCAGAAGCTTCCAGTCATGCAGCAGGAGTTTAGCATCATCTGCAGCTTTGAACTCCACCCAGCTGCCCAAGCTCATAACATCCTCACAGAAGAATTAGAGAAAGGGAAAAATGCCTTCATCTCAAAAAGCAGTGTGAAGTTTAGCAACATTTAAAGCCTTATTTCATTTAGGCAGAGAAACAGACTACACTGAAGACACAAAGGTTCAGCTGCAAGTTATTTTCTGCCCACTCTGCCACAGAGGCAGCAGTCTCCAGGAGAGAAGCATCACAGATACCCAGAGGCAGTAAAACTTTAAACTGATGCTGTAATATTAGTAAGTGATCTTCACTTATACCTTACATCTCTGGGAAGATTAGTGTCATGTGCATGGCTTCATCAGCTCTAAATGTACCAGGAATATTACTTTAAAATTTGGTTCCAGAGACACAAGAATACCAAATGAAAGTGGAATTGTCATGGGAAACATAAATTAAAAAAAACTTGAAAAATATTTTTTTATCAAGTGGAACTATCAGACATCTAACATTATTTGACTTGAAAAAGAGATTAATGCATAGTATCAGTCTATCATCTTTAAAAAAAACCCAAAAAAACAAACAAAAAAAAAAACAAACCCAAAAAAACCTATTTTCTGATTGTACACGGCCTAAGGAGAGCATAAGGATGCAGGATGACTTGGAAGGAACATCTCCTCTGACATTTTCTTTGTAATCCTCTGTGTATTGATTCTATTGAATTAAATACTGTAAGATTTGTTGCCCTGAAAAGGACAATGTCAGTAGTCCAGATGTCAAGTCCTGAAAGTAGAAAACTGTCACTTCAAGCTGTTCAACTGTTTGCCCTTGATTTTAAAAATGAGCATTTCAGATTGCTGGGTGACAAATCCATTAGAATGGCAACCCATGTTACCATGGGTTACAAATACCATTTCAGTTTCCATTTGGCTGACTGGTCACAAGTTACTATTTGTCAGCTTTTGTTGTGATAGGTTGGTTCTTTGAAGCATGACACTCTTAAATTGCTGCCTATCATCTCAGTGTCATTAGCTGTATAGCTTTCAAAATTCTTTGAATCATAAGCAACTGTTGAGATCCAGCTTTGCAACCAGAGGAATTTCACAAGTTAGCAAGTCCTTTATACAAACCAGAAGTTGTTTACTTGGCATATAACTGAGAAAACTTTAAATTTTTATTCTTCTGAGTAAATATCAGTGTTGTATAGGCTTACTGATTAAATGATGTAAGAATTTTCAGTGCACTATCAAAGAAGCCAAATGTTACAAAACATTTGTGTTGTTTCTGACTTATTACTTGGAAGTTTAAATATATTTTTTTAAATACTTTTTTATATATATATAATTTAGTGCTGCTGTGTGCAACACAAATTATATTTGAT
>WTSP01008917.1:0-17918 GCA_025331215.1 Actenoides lindsayi
AATAATACAATTTCCAGAAATTCCAAAGAAAAGAAATTCCAGAAAATCAAGCGTACTCACATCAGCTCCTGGCTCTCCAGGCAGGCCAGGGGATCCTGGTTTGCCCGCATCCCCATCTGGACCCTTCAGGATTTAAATAGACAGTGAAGCATATTTCAGAGAAGGAAGCAGAAATAAAACTCAAAACCTTTCACAAATGCAAAGTAGCTGAAATCACTTACCGGTGGACCAGGGGGGCCATTTGGACCTCTCTCCCCCTAACAAGATATGAAAAGGAAGGTATTACAGTTACAGTGACTTTTTATGGTCCCTCATGAAAAACACTGATTTTCAGGAATAATCCTGAACTGATTCTTATTATAGGAAATTAAAATTAAATCCATGTGATTTCTGTTACAGACTAACAGAATCACAGAAACTTCTGACAGAAACTGGGGGAAAATAACACATTAGCTCCTATCAGGAATAATACCACAAATCCTTAGCATGCTTTAGTACGATATTATGTAATCCCTTTTGAGATTAAAATTATAAAACCCCTGCACCCCATTTAAGGCAAATAGTCACAGCATATGATGCTGATTATGTAAAATAAACAATCCCGTATTTTCTGTATCAAAGATAATCTGAAAGGCCACCTTTTCCCCCCATCCCAGTCCCCTACAGAGTGTAAGACCCATCAATTCCTATGTGTGTCTGCTGCCAAATTCAAACTCCTTGCGGTCAAATGCTGACAGTGAGGACAATGCAGGTACACCTTGAGACATTCCTTATGTCCTAGGCAAGGCATGGGAAACACTTACATCAATGCCATCAATACCAGGAACTCCTGGTGGTCCTGGTGGACCCGGGGGGCCTGGTGGACCAGGGAGACCTCTCTGACAAGGAGAGAAAAAAGGAGCAATTAGAGCCTGGCAAACCTGTAAGAGCCACTCTGGGGGGACTGGCACAATAAGAGGTGTCTTCTATGGGTTAGTCAGTGGGTCACAGTGGTCATGAGGTGCTGTGTCTTTGCTCCCTGCATGTCAGGACCCAGAGGCCCTGTATGCCATCTTAGGTATCGCTGTGATGACCAGCAACGCTCCCTTCATGGATAGAACTGGGATGAGATGTTAAATTCCCCTCCCCACACCCAGTCACCCTCCTGCACCCCGCAATGCTGGCAGAGCCAGGGCAAGGCAGAAGGAGCTCAACTCCCCAACCCAGAAGGATCTGACCACCGTACGGTAATGACAGGCTGGCAGAAATAAAAAGTGTTCTTTGCAAATCCAACACTGAAATTCGCTACTCTAATTACTCATTCAGCCGACACAAAGGAGACAGTCTTCCTAAGAGTCCGTGATAGCAAAGAAAACTTAAAAGCAGCCCTTTCCCTGCCCCGCTGCCGGGCTCCGCGGGTTCCCCTGGTTCCTCAGGATTACATCGGCGTCTACAGAGGCGCTTTCTCTAAGCACCGGGCTCCCGAGGGGAAGGCGGGAGGGGCCATCGGCCTGCGGAAACCGCTAGAAAGGCTTTAGAGGTCTCTGTACCTATAATGAGGGGCTCTGTACTCCTCGGAGTAAGCTCAGGCCACGGCCCCACAACGCTGCTCTGTGAGCAGGCGGCTGGCCCGGGCCCTGCGGGGGCCCTGTGCCTGGCCCCTCACTCCCCACAGCGCTGCTGGTCTGGACGCCTTCCCTTAACACACCAGCCTTCCCAGGAACAGTCCATCCAGCGGTAGCTGTAGATGGAACTCGAGCCCCGCCATGGCACCAGGCGCCTGCCTGACACGCACCAGGTAGCACCATGTAGGCACACACATGACACCCACAGTCCTGCACTCAACTCGCCCTCCCCCTGCAGAAGTGCCAGCGCTGGGTCAGGGTCAGAGTCAGCTACAGCTACTAAGGGGGAGAAAACGGTGGAAAACCCTCCAGCGGGTGGGCATGACAGGGAGCAGCCTTCAGTCCCTCTGCACCGCTGCCCTTTCCCTGAGCGCGGAGCACCGTCCCTCCCATCACGCTTACCTCGATTACCGTCTGGCTTATCTGCGGGGCAGAAAAACAGTCCAAGTCAGAATAAACTTACTTGAGCCAGGCAGAGGCAAACAACGTGCAGGAAAAGCCCCAGAGACAGGAGACCGTGCAGAGCCCGGGCCATGGCGATGGAGGGAGCGGCCTGAGTCTGCTGGGGCGGGCGGGCGGCCGAAAGGTGAGCCCCGCTGCAGCCCCTCTCGGCTGCCTTCCAACGCCTTGGGGAGGGTCTCGGGGATTGGAGGAAAGCTGAAGGCTGGGCAGGGAAGGACTGAATGCCAGCGGCGCCTTAACCCTTTGCCCTGCTGCAGTTGCTCTGGGCACCGACCCTCACCATCCCCCGCCCCCTCCCGCGGGTTTCCCGCCGTCGGGTTCCCCGGTGAGGCGGCAGCTGCGGGGAGGCGGCTGCGAAAATCCCTCCTGCCTGCAAGGCACAGTTCTCGGGAGTCTCCCACCCAAGCAGCGGAGGGGGGGAGAAAGCAATTCACGGAAGGGTTAAAATGGGGCTGCTGCTGCTCTGGGGGGTTGGATTTCTAAAGGCACCAAATTCCAGGCAGGTACGGTAAAAACTGGTATCTCGGGCTAGAAAGGCGGAGAAAAATTGAGACTCCTGTGGGCTGTCCCCAGCAGGCAGGGAGTCGCTGGCAACCTGGCGAAGGACGGGGCCGGGCAGGGGCAGGAGCGGGGGCAGAGGCAGGAGCAGGGGCAGAGGCAGAGGCAGGAGCAGGGGCAGAGGCAGGAGCAGGGGCAGGGGCAGACACCGCCATCCGGCGCCGGTGGGTGCTGAGGGAGGCACGCGGCCGGGCCGGGGCCGTTACTGGGCGGGCGGCAGGCGGAGGGGTCGCCTGGCCGCGAGCAGCCCCGTCTCCTTCACGCCTCCTCCCCCTCGCCCCGTCCCGGGCGGGCGGCCGCACTTACTCTGGAGCAGCTCCCGCGAGTAGGGCGGATCGCTGGCGCCGCAGGGCGCGTGGAGGGTCTCGTCCGCCTCGCGCTCCATGGCGATACCCTGGCGGTGCCGAGGGGACGCGGGACGGGAGAGCGGCGGGGTTCGGCGCCCGCCCGCTGATGCCTGCGGAGCGCGGGAGCCGCGCTGCGCCGCCCGGCTGCTCGGGGACGCCGAGGGGCGGTTAATGATTAGCCCGGGAGCCGGGGCCGGGAGGCTGGCGAGCAGGGCCCGGCCTCCGCGCTGCCTCCTGGCGCCCAGCGGGCCCGGGCACCGGCGGGGTGGACGGTGCCGAGCCCGGGAGGCAAAGGCGCCCTCCTCGCTCCCCGCTCCACCTGCGAGGAGCCGTGTCCCGGACGGCGTCTCTGCTCGGAGCCCGTGGAGGTTCTTTTGAGGAAGCCAACAAGCCCCCCACCCAGTTCCAGCCCCTTCCTTTCAGGCCGCGGCTGTGGGGGCACCTGGAGTCGGGTCTCACGCAGGAGCGGGGCTGGCAGCCGAGGAGCGGGCTGGATCCCCCAGTGCCGTGTCCGCCTTCACTCCGGCCCGCCCGGAGCAGCCCTGGGCACTGCGCTCTCTGCAGGGGCCTGTGGAGGCAGAGAGTTGCTCGGTCAATGTAGCAGACGTTCAAAGTACCTACCATGGGGCTTTCCAGCAGAGCCTTCCCCATAGTTTAGGCTGCAGTGAGGTGAAAAGCTACACCATCTTCTGCGCTGGCTGTGGGAGTGCGCTTTGAGGGTAGGAGTACGTGGAGGTATTCTCCACTTTCCCACAGCTCACCTGCTGGAAGGATCCTTTCTGCAGCCTGAGCTTTTTCAGACTGTTTCCAGGAAAAAGGAATGAGTAGTGAAATTACAGTTTGGTGACCCACTGCATTGTTCTGGGTAGTCAGACTGAAAGCTGGCTGCAATAGGCAGCAGAGGGACGGTTACAGCGCTGGGTGACAAAGCAGCGGGTCACACGCTGTATCAGTAAATGCAAAGCAGCTTGCAGCCGAAGGAGGACAGCCCTAACTAGCTATGCAAAGGTGAGCTATTGCCATTCAGGAAAAAGCTTGGGGCCACAGTGGATAGTCCTCAGAAATGACAGCTGAGGAATCATCATGGGAGAAAATGCAAAGAAAGAGTAGGAATTAGTGGATCAAGAAGGGAAGACACAAAATAGCTAAAATATATTTGTAGGCCTCCCTTCATCAAAGTGATATTCCAGGAACTTGAACAAATTGAAGGGAGGTGGGGAATTCAGGGACTGTGGGACGTTCATAGGCTCTTGTGCCCTTGTGGTAAAAGCTGCCGTCTTTGAAGTTTTCACAGGATTCCCAAAGGTTTTATGGGAAGGACAGCCCGGACACTGAAACACTGCCAGCAAGAACACAGGGGTGCAGAGCACAACTGAACTGCCTAGTGGCTAACATCAGCGGGTACTCGACTGAGAAAAGGCAGATCCCTTCCTGTGCAGCAGGATTTGGGAGAAAGACAGACAAGGTACTGACAGCCTGTTCTCTTACTGTGAGGTGGACTCAGCTGCCAACCAAAGCCGTTTATTTCAAATCCTCCTTGGCATTGCTGTCATTGAAAAATGAAGAGGAGAGCTTTACAGTTGCACCAGGATGGATGAGTCAGTAGTGGCTGGTACAATGGTACAATCTGCCCAGTCTTCACAGGATGTCCAGAGCATCTTCCATCCAGCACATCATCTTCTGCTGACCAGCTGCAGAAAGATGCAGGCAAAATTCTTGAAACATTGTTCCAGATTATTTTCTATTTGGAAATCTGTTTACTCATCCTGAAGAATCAGTTGCTAGTAGAGAGGGAAATAGCTCTAATACACTATGCATTTTCTACCCAGTTTGCTTGACTTTAATCAAACTATTTGAAGGTGATCACATATTCCCAAATGTGACCAAAATCTTGAATTAGAATTTGCTGAGATGGAAAGACGGCCCAAGGCCCTTCCCAAGAGGGACGACAAGATTCCCATCTGCTGCTATTTTGATTGCCAGCTCCTTGTACTCCCTGAAAGCTAAAAATAAAAATTATTTTCTTGTGAATCCCTTTTTTGAATGAAACAGGTTTGTCAGTGCTTTTGTTAAAGAAATTCACATGGTAAGTATAGAAGTGACAAAGCTCGTGGCTATTTTACCATATTTAAAAGAAACCCAGAGACTGCTTTGGCTTAAGAATTCCCTGAAGAATCCACACAGTAACAATTTTGGATTTTACAATCATATTTTAGTCATTGATCAGTACCAGTTTGGAGTACTGCTGTATACACTGGACATGGCGTTAGAGAATTTCCTGTATCAAACCTATAGAAAATTAACAGGGTGAAGTTTAGAGGTTAAGGATTAATTTTCAGCTGCTATTGTAGGGAGCCACCTTCCTCGTTTCTGCTGGAGCTTCTTGTACAGAATAGAGTCTAAAAACAAGACCACATTCCTACTGTTATTCCTTTTTTTGTTAGAAACACTATTTTTCATCTTTGGGTCAAACATTAGATCCACTTCCTTAAAAGCTGCCATATGTCTCACCTCTTCTTCACATTCTGGGCTATTTTTTGGCAACAATATCTGCCTGACAGTCCTTAAATTTAATAAATCAAACTGAAGTTTGTATTAGAAAAAGGAATCAACAATTTTCAGTGCCATGGGACTGTACGTCAGATTTCTCACAAGTTTGGATACCCACTCAGCTAGGAAAAGTTAGCTGAAATTGTCCAGCTTCCAAGGGCATGTACAGGTTTAATAATGAAATTAAATCCCATTTCTCAGCTATAGCATATTACACAGTTAGATGCAGTTTGACCTTCTCCAATATACAGCCATTGACTTTTCACCTGCTGCCAGTAATAAACTACCCATTTCAGAAAAAAATGGCTTATTAATGTAAGAGAAGGAACATCTATACCACTGTTAAAGAAATTAATAATGGCATTTTCTTGTTATTTTGCATCATGGAAGCAACTGCAAAAATAATACAGTGATTACAATGAAATAAATTAAGATAACAAGATAAAATTGTAATTTTCAAGCGTATTTAGATGGACAGATTGCTACATGAAAAGGAATATTGGGTGTGCCAGAAGTTTTACAGCTGTGCTTTCAAGAGAACATCTTAGACAAAGACTCTTACCAGTAGAGAAGCAATAAAAGAGAAGAGAGAGGCTTTCATTAAATCTAAAGCTAACGAGTTTGATTTTATCTCACTTCCAAAGTAGCAAATCAGTTTCTGGCAGTCAATATAGATGAGAAATATAAAGAGGCAGAACCAAACTATTATTTTTGTAATATATTGTTACACTTTCATACAGAGATGAGTAATTATTTGCCTTGTCTTACCTTTTTAAAGTAACTTATGAGCAATTGCATGTGGCAGTAGAACAATCGCAAGGAAATTCACAGTACTTCATAGTAGAACAAAGAGCTGAAAGAACCTTATAAAATTAGGACCCCAAATTGGTGGTAAGGGGGGTGAGGGGGGTAGCCAACAATCAGCATCCTCAGCAAGAATGGAGGCAGGTTGTGCATTTTATCTGCCATTGCTGTGATAAAGGACACATATTTGATTGCAGAGCTTTTCAGCAATGGAAGAAGTTTTTCCCCAAAGGAGTGTTGATGAGCCTTAAGACAAATATGTCTTAAGGACCAAGTAAATGACACTTTGTGAGCATCTCATATGCTCAGTCCAAGGGTACTGATGGGCAAAGACAAACCTCACAGATCTTCAGCATCAAAAAGAATAGATTAGGATTAAGAAGCCCTTTCCCTAGGGTGAATTTCTGTAGATCTTTCCTTCTCAGTCTTGATTTGTAATCCCCAACCCCTAGAGAATGGCTGTCAAGAATTTTGAGAAGTTTTTGTGTCAAAAATGCCAATTCCTCTGAACCAAAGCTTCTGATAAGAGGGGTGATTTTAAAAAGGTTTATTGACAGAAAACTGTTCTTTAACTTTGATTTATATGGAAACATTTCAATTTGACATTTCCTATGTGAAACATTCTGCACCTGCTGTTCAAAGCAAATTTTGAAATCTGAAACATTTTGAAACTCATTAAAATAAAAATTAAAAGTGATGGAAGTCAAAATGCAATGCTTCAAAATGAGGAAATTGCACACAAACTGATTCATTTATTTTTTGTTTATAGAAGTCTCCTCTTTACGGCTTGATTCAGGACACTAGACCTTCAGAAAAGCTAAACACTTCTTTATGGAAAAGGGTATGTAGAGTCAAGATGACTGTGCTTGAGATTATGTTTTACAGCTGTTTCCTGGAGGGGAAAGTGGGAAAACTCTTTAGAAGTTACTGATGTTATTGTGACTGGAAGCCTGCTGTTAATGACTTCAGTCTGCTTTTTTTTCCACAACAGTCAGGTGCTGGGCAAGACAGATCATGCATTTCTTCCCACAAGTCATAACTTGACAGAAGTGGTTTTTACTCCTTCTGTACTGATATTACTAGGGAGGGAAAAAAAACCGAAACCAACCACCAAACCCAAAATAGAACATGCACACGCAACAGGAAAACTGTGATACAATAATATAATAAAAAGAAATTTAAAAAACAAACCCCCAAAACAATCCCAAGGTACACAACAAAAACCAGAAACCAAAACAAAAAAAAAACCCAACTCCCGAAAAAAAACCACCACCAAACCAAACCAGAACACCCTCCAAAGCTAGAGGTATGTTGTTTTGGGTAGCAAGCAGACCTCCCATTCGCAAACAAGGAGAAAAGAGCATAAATGTGTGAACGCCAAATGTTGTCAGTGTGGGTTTTAGTCACCATAGCAGTGAGAGTGCCTGTGCCAGCAGCCTGGGCCCAGGCGAAACCCAGGACTGTCTACCTACAAAATCAGTGTTACAGCCTGAAATTGTACTTTTTACCTTTATATGAACACAGCTTGTGAAATTCTGAAGCTTAGTTTGCAAGTAATGTTACAAGTAAAGCTACCTCAATTCTACATCTGTCTCTAGATGCATGGGAAATTCAACGTTTTAAAAACATACCAAAAAGCCATAGGCAATGTCTGAGTTTGCACTGAGCTGTGAAGGTGATAGAAGAGCACAAACATCTTGCAAATGGCATTCAATTATGAGTTTTTGTCCTGCAGTTCATACACAAACAGAGCCAACAGCAGCAGTGAAGAAATTCTGATAGAGAGGCAAGACTGTCTGGAGTGTGGTTTGGCTGGAAAGGAAAAGTAAACCCCTTCAAATAAACATAGGATAGGCTTTTGTAATAGCTGACAGATACACTCTCTGCAGATGAAAACTGGAAGTTGGGCTTTCGACAAATACCAAAACTGGGCAGGAATAGCTGAATGGTCTGTGATGTTATGAAATAACATACAGTTCACAGTAAACAGAAAAAAACCCTCCATGAAACCGCAGCAAGAGAGGCTGCATGGCCATCTCTAGCACATCTCCCTTTCATTGTGCCAATGGTGTCTGTACCTCTGATCCGTGTGTGTTGGACAAATGCTCTCCAGACATAAAACTGCTAACCCAGGGGCAGGTCTCCTCTTGAGCCTGGGGGTGTCCATCCCCTGCAGGACTTACAAACCTTGCTGAAACATCTGTGGTTCTGCAGAACAGAAAAAACCACCTAAAACACTAACTTGAAAAAGACACTGTAGCTTTCTTCTATGCACCCTTGGACGGTTTTACATGTGATGACTTGTTGCAACCTGGGAGGGGTTTCACCTTAGGGAGTTGGTGTGTTTGGCGTGCCTGCATCGTCACCCCTGGGGGGTTTCACTGACTCTCCCCTAGCTCGCAGAGATGGATAGGGGCAGATCAGGCTGCCAGAGGGAAGAGAAGCATTGGAGAAAGCTATAGCTTCCTTCCCAAAGGCAAGGACAGTTTTTGTGTTTTCCAGTATAGAACAGCTAAATATTCACATCTGCAGCTTGTGTAAAGGTTGGCTGATCTTCCCCAGACACAGCCTGGCAGCACATCCTGGTCCAACTACTGGTGCTACGTGTGGCAGACATAGCAGCAAGGTGGCAACAGCTGGCTGCAGGCAAGCTTGTGACCTTGGAGAAGTAAGTCACCCCCACGCAAAGCAGCACCCAGTGCTTATAAGTTACTCTGCACTTTCACAGGAAACTCAAGAGGGATAAGAAGGCTGGAGCTGAAAAGCAGAAGGAGAAACATGTATAATGTTTCTGGTGAGGGCTGGGACCTTGAGGGTGCAGGACTTGCTTGGGGCTCTCACCCAAATGCGATCAGCTGAGATCTAGTAGAAGACCAGCCATGTCTTTCCAAAGTTTCCCCGCTGTCAGGCTACTCTGAAGTTATCAAGCTCATTTTTGTGGCATTCTGAGGACAGCTGCACCAGTGTATCCCAAATGTACACCTTGGTTTAGTATTGGCAAAGCCTCTTGTAATGCCTGTCCCAGGACACTATTCTTCCAGACAAACCTGCCAGTGTAAATGCACACACTTTATCAAGGTGAATTTTGCCAGCATCTGTTTCAGGAAAGAAGGAGATGCTTTAGAGTGACTAGGAACTGTACTGCTGGCCACTTTCTTTTTTATTTCTTGAACCATTTTCAAAACAGCTGTTACATATTCCTCTTACATTTCACCATCTCATCTCAAGACATGCAGTAGATATATTCCAGAGTTCCTAAGGGGACAGAGATCATTATGAAGAGATTATTATAAAACAACAACAACAAATAGGAAAAAGAAAGAAAACCAGATGTTCTGCATGTTAGTGAGGCAAATTTGTAGGAAGAGATAATTTTATTAGCCCTATTTGAGGCTGGGAAAAAGGCTTGAAGCTGGGAAAAAAACAGGAGAGCTTTCAGATGTGAGGGATCACCAGAGATAGAAGTGTGTCAGTAACATGTTAATAGATGTATTTGCTTCCTGAAGAAAATTCATGATTCAAATACAGTAACCTTAGGCAGTTTTTTCTTAACCAAAACTCGGCTCAAAAGGCAGAAGCAATTTTAATGTACTTTGAGCTAGCCCCTAGAGGGACTTTTTCTGCACATCTTTCTCTTGGTTTGCTGAATTCATTAAATATGTTCAGATATTGCTTACCTTCCTGATATCTCCTTCTCTTTTCCCCTCATCTTTTTATTTTATTAGAATATCTTTTTGTTTTACAGGATAAATTGTTCATGTTAACATGTAAGTTGCAGGGCGTGTGGTCTAAGACCCAAGCAAGCTTTCCAACCCTTGCTTGGCAGTTCCCATGGCAGCATCTGTTAGCTCTTCCTTAGTCTAACGTCTTTCTGATTTACCTCCACTAGCCCCTTCTATTATCTCCTCTTGCCACCAATTTTCTCCTTTCTAGAATCTGACAAGTTGACTAGCACCTTCATATAGCAACTATCACAGCATCTTTAAGCCCTTGCTGACAGATGAATAATATGGTATCTGCCCCATTTCAGAACTATCATTCCCACATAATAATTTTCAGAGAGTAATTTCTCCGATGCCCTTTGTTTCTTTTTTCCTCTGCCTCCCAATTCTAGGTAGTCAGTTTACAGTTCCTCCAACATTTACTCCCCAGCAATTCATTCTGACTTTGTAAGTGGGAGCGAAAAGCTGAGTAAGTTCCACCTGAATGCTGAGCTGTGTGTTTTTAGGGGGGAGGCATTCAAACCTCACAGTGGAAAATTATTCTCTTGTCTGACTGACAGATAATATTTAGGGTCCAGTTTCTGCCATGCAAACATTTGCATGACCTGAAAGTAATTTATATAAACATTTGCCAACAATTGTTTGAAATTTACTATGGCTGAAAACATCCACATCAGTAAAACTAATTCAGTGAAATGATTGGAAAGAGCTACATTGTTATCGCTCTAGAAAGACTGGATACTTCAAAATCCCCGGCGTTTTTCTTGAAGTCTTATTTTCTGCAAGATCTCAGCTTTTTGTTAAAATAGAAGTCCCATTTTTGAAGCTATTTTATCAGAAAAAAATACCGGAACCATGATCTATATCCTAAAGTTTAAAAAAAATGCCAAAACAAACAAAAAAAACCCCAACAGAGTACAATAAAAGGTATATATTTCTTTAAATCTCATCATTCTGTGAGTCAGGCTTGTAACAGATTAGTCCAGTAAGTTAGAATACTGAAGAAAATCTGTTCAAACCAAAAGTATGCTTTTAATGATTCTTGGGCTATTTTTGCAACACTTGAAGAACCTGTTCCCATTTTAAAAGTTAGATATAATGCCCCTGGTGTTTAAAAATCGATAGACATAAAGCACAGCACTGTTACATACTCAGTATGGTTCCCAAAGGCATTCATGTGCTTCTGGTTCGTGCAATTCTGGAAGAAGGTGTGTTTCCTTGCCTTCACATGCTTTCTGCCTGCAGTTCCCACTGTCCGTAATGGGCTTTCTGGAAGCTGTTTCTATCCCACTGGAAAGTTATTGCCTTGTATAAAACTGTGCAGAGCTGTGAGTGTCCCTGAGAAGCCACGATGAAGCAAAATCAGTAACCGTTTCAGGAGATTAAAGAGATGCTTGTGCTCAAGCCACTAACTCCTTTTGTATGTCAGTGGAGCAGCATCTCTATCAATTGTGTTCCAGTATCAGTTCTCCATCCACCCATACCTGCCATGTGCAGGATACTCAGGAAACGCTAAGTGCTGTCATGCTGGATTAGGCAGAATTGCATCCCGTCTGAGGAGGGACAACACCTTCAAAGACTGTCTATTCTACCCTCCCGCTCAGGGAAGGTTGCTCCAGGCAGTGTCCAGCTGGGTTGTTGAGATCTCCATGGATAGACTCCACAACCTCTCTGGGCAGCCTGCGCCAGGGCTTGACTGGCCTCACAGTAAGGAAGTGTCTTGTTATGTTCAGTGGAACCTCCCATGTTTTAGTTTGCATCATGAAAAATGACTCACATTATATTTTGTGTATGTGATACAACCTCAGTGGCAAAGCTCTAAAGCAAAAAGTGAATTCCCACCCCTCCCCATTCCCTGCAAGGATTTTAGAGGGAAGACTAAAAACCCTACTGATATCTTGTGGAAAAGAGGGGACACTGGAAAAAAAAAGACTAGTGAGCAGGCCTGAAACATGTGAGTGTGGCTGATTCTGCTTCTATTAGGTCTGAGAAGTATTTCTGTTAAGAGTCATATCTTAAAGTGAAGCAAAGATTTTAATGGCAACAGAGCCCAGCAGCTGCTGAAATGTCTGGCAACGAGTGGACAGGGAGAAGACCCCCAAGCACTGGGCACAGCAGCACAGCCTGCCCCACAGAAGGAGGAGTCGTGGAAGCCCAAGGTGTCCCTGCCACCTGTAGGAAAACCCCTGCTTGGGCTGCTGCTTCTGATCTGAAAAACAAGAGCAGAGACGAGGGCTTTCCTCTCTGGTGGGGTGAGCAGGAGCAAAGTGTGGTTAATGGCAGAAGGACTGAGGAAAGGTCCTTTTGCATAGCTGGGGTGCTACCCTAAGCCACAGGACATAATGGTCCCAAATACGCAGGCTAGGGTTGCCCTGGAGGGCATGGTGACAGTTGCCTCACCAGAGGACAGTAGAGGGTTAAAAAGCTATAGAAAAAGCTTATGTTGTTCTTTATGTTGACCTTGTAAATGTTTTCATTTTTTTCCTCTGCTAAAAGAATGTTGTGAAGCCCATCGATTTATGCCCAAGAATGACGTTGAGAAAATGAACTCTCTGAGCATGAGGATGATTAGGTGTCATTTTCTCATGGAGAATGAGAAGTGAAGGAACAGAGCCAAATCACCCCATTTAAATATGGCCCTTCATTCTCCCAGCCAAGCCCTGGCAGAAAGGCTAGGCAGGAAAAAGAGGTGTCTTTAGATTGTCTGTCTGTGGCTATTGACTTGTTTCTGTTTTGACAGGTTCTTTGGGTATTACAGGACAGAACGACTCCCTGCATTCAGGGTTGTTCTGACAAAGTCATCGTAAAACCATTAGTTGTACAATCCCATCTAGCTACTTTGGTAGTGTTCTTTCACTGTGCTAAGAGCCCATGAACAAATATTTCCCATTGGTCATGTAACCCAGGTAAAGTCCCGAAATGAAAGGTGTTCTGTAAAGAGTGGAGAGGCGCAAAACCAGAGTGAGCTCCTCGCCATTGACATGTGAACCTGCCCCAGTTGGATTAAACCTGGGTGAAGGGGCAGCCCTTCCAGATGAACCTGGGTGAGCCAGGATGGAGTTATGCATGCCCTTAAGCCCATGGTCAGGCTGTAGGGCTCTGCCATGACCTCACTGATGAAGGACACATTACACCAGGAGGCCAAGGCCATGCTGTAGGTACATTTCTACCACAGCAGAGGCAGCACAGGGGCACCTCCATGTCCCAGGTGGCCACCACATGCATGCAATCAAGGCTAGACTGCCTCTGACAAAGGATGTCCATCATTATGATCATCACTCTTATCACAGTGATTATGATCTCTCGTGGTGATCCATCATCAACATCATGGTGATCATCATCCATTGGCAGAAGGAATGGGGTGGGAAGGGATGCATCAGGGGAGTTTGGCACCCTGACATTCCTGGCTTGTTTGCACACATGTGCACACAAACTGCCAGCAAGCCCCTTGTTTTCCTCTCCTAGCCTCCAGCATCCAGCTCTGAGGGCCCAACACCAGGGGTCTCACTTACTTTTCAAGGGTGGAAAGGTCCTTCTGTGCAGTAGAAATGCAAAGAGAGGCGGTGCTTGCTCCACCTAATCACCAGGAAGCTCAAAAAATAGCTACACAAAACCTGTCACTAGAAGACCTCCTTGGGAAACCCGGGTCCAGTTTTCTGGTTTACTACCATGTCTGTGAAAATGGAAGCACTCTTCCAACTGCCCAGAGCTTGGATGAAGCTGTGTTCCCCAGTAAAAGGGTAATGAATGCCTGGTGCTATCAAGGTGCTATTAAAGGTAGCACCCCGCTTTACCATATAGCATTATCAACTCTGCCTCTCTGTTTCAGATCCCTGTGGATATTTGCAGAATGAAGGAAGTAGCTTCTTTTTTTAAAATTTCTTTCATTTTCCTTCACCTACTTGGGCTAATATTTGAGCATGTTGGCATTTCACATTCCCATAGCTATCCTGCTTTGTAGTCATTGAAGACTGTTTCTGTCTGATCACTTTTCCCAGATCTCTTTCTGTTCTAATCCAAAATTAGACCTGGACAATAAATGATTTCTTCTGCCTCATAAAAATATTTTGATAGTAAAAAAAAATAAAAGAAAAGAAAAAGATCTTAGGAAAATGGAGGTCTTTGAAAGTAAGGTTGAAGACTGAAAAACTAGCTAGAAGACAAATGTTGGGGAGAGGCACTGTGCAGGCTTTGCACAAAGAAAGAGCTCCACTGAAACTGGGAAACAGTCTTGTTCTCATTAAAAGCTTTTATTTTAACAAATATGGCACTTTTATGATAACAAAATTATTAAAACAAAAGTTCTAACCATATGTACCCCCAATCTTTTTCTTCTAAAACTACATGGTACCTTTATTTCATTTTTCCTCAGAATACGAGTATATTTTTCTTCTTGTTCTTCCTTTCTTGAAAAGAAATGAAGCAAAATAATATCCATAATTCTGTAAAGAAAATTACTTTCTACCCTATTCCCTTGCATATTAGGGGTAAGGGTCAGCCATAAATCAATCTCTCTTGCTGTATTTTTTCTTTGCAGTGAAGTGGTAAAACGTAGAGTGCTCTGTAGCTACAAATGTAATTTCATACAAATCATATCCATAACCATCTTACAAATACTTATTTCAAGGTGTGCCTCTGTGTCCTTCAGAGCAATAACTGTAGCAACTGAGAATGAGACAGGGGGAGCTTAAATGTTATGACTCATTTATTTTCAGCAGATGTAATACACTTCAGAGAAACTGCGGTGGTCCTAAAATAAGGGACACTCTCATGTACTGAAGAAGCTTTAAAGTCATTAAAACAAGAACCATTAAAGCTGTTTGGGTATTTTTCAGCTTCTTATTTAAGGCACGAACACCAACGGCTGCAGTTGTGTTATTCTGCCTGATGTCTAGTAACAATTTTAAATAAATAAAAAGGCTGTGCTGTCAGGCTCCTTCTTCTGTAGGAATAAGGAAAATCAAACCAAGCTGAGCAAACACATTTTTGTGATGCTGCGGTTTCGAATACCCATGCTAGGTAACTCAGGATGGTAAACACCTTTGAAATGTGAAACAGTAGCGCATTCTTCCCTCTTGAAACAGAGGATTTTTATTTGATACCAAAAGATAAACAGCATAATGTGTGGGGTAGAATTGAAGATCAGGAGCCCAGAGGTGTTTGCTAAAGGTGGACCAGTCTGTGCCTAGCGCAGAAGAAAACGGCCAGACCTAGAGGGAAGGTGATGCTGAGGCAGAGCGAGTGGGGAAGGAGGAGTTGGTTGCCCAGCCCAGCACAGGCACTGCAGCTGGTGCACAGACCTTGCAAAAAAAAGTGTGCTTTTTTTTTTTTCCAAGACAGCTGAGGAACTGGATGTGATTTTTACAGTTGAGCTACAACAGATGGAGTCTTTTCCTGCAGAACAATATGGTTTATAAATGACTTAAGAGCCACAGATAAAAGGAACATGAGATAAGCAAAGTGTGTCATACATAGCACATTTCTGAAAGATAACTGATATAGCTAGAGACAAAGAACCAGATGGATGCCCAGTAGAGTGGTTCGTTCTTACAAGGAGTCTGGAGAAAGGTAAGACTGTAAATCAGAGTCCTATAGGAACATGATGAATATCTTTTCATGTGTAACTGCTCAGAAATGATGGGTTTTGCTCATGCAGCACTGCTTGTGTTTATCATGAAGAGGTTTTCAAAGGCTGCTGGACTCCTTTGGCATATCACTCCTTTAAGTGTCTTATAATGACAATGAAAACTGCCACACAGCATGGAAAAAAAATCCCTGCCTCAGGTATTATTCTTCACTAGAAAACTATACTGTAGTTTAAATTAGCAAGGTGCTTCTAAACCCTTATTTAAAGTGTGTTTGCACTGACATCCCAAGAAAAGAGTTTCTTTATTTAATTGCACTGTCAGTGCCGATGCTTTCAGCTAAAGCCATTTGGAGTTAGACCTTTTAATAGAAAGTGACAACTTAAATTGCCATGATAGCAGCATAAATGGTGCTTAAAGTCATTACTAACCCGATACTGTAGTTGGCTCCAGACCAGTTTATTAAAGCAAAAGAAAGGTGGAGGGAGTAGGAGAAGAGGAAATTAAGTAGTGAATCATTAAATCCTTTGTTACTCGCTGTGACAACATGAGCTGTGATGAATGTATTTGCCTGTATGGTGGAGACAACATATAATCCCAGCCTTGCTTTGCATTAACCAACATCCATTGCTAGTGAATTGTGGGCACCGATTTGTGTTTTTATTCCCATGGGATGGGGCCCTGTTCATTGCCATGGCCCATAGGGTGGTCATCTCTGGTTTGTGCTGCTCTTGAGGGCTCAAAAGGGCACCAGTTGCACATGAACCTGAGCAAGATCTTTGGGGTAAGGTCCACCTGTCTTCACTGTCAGTGTGGAGCCAGGTGTTTAACTTCTTCCTTGGAATAATCATAGAATCATAGAATGGTTTGGATTGGAAGGGGCCTTTATAGATCACCTAGTTCCAACCCCCCAGACATAGACAGGGACACATTCCACTAGATCAGGTTGCTCAGAGTCCCATCCAGCCTGACCTTGGCTGTTTCCAGGGATGAGGCATCTGACAACTCTCTGGGCAACATGTGTCAGTGTTTCACCATCGCCATTGTAAAAGCATTTCTTCCTTTTATCTAGTCCGAATCCACCATTTTTTAGTTTCAAATCATCACCCCTTGTCTTGTCGCAACAGGCTGTAATAGTCTGTCCCCATCTTTCCTGTAGGCCCCCTTTAAGCCCTGGAAGTTTGCAATAAAGTCACCCTAGAATCTTCTCTTCTACAGCCTTTTTTAATAGGGGAGGTTTTTCAACTCCCTGACTGTCCTCATGTCCTTTTTCTGGACCTGCTCCAACAGGTCCATGTCTTCCCTGTGCTGGGGTCCCCAAAGCTGGACACATTACTCCGGGTCGGGTCTCTCCAGAGCAGAGGGAGGGGCAGAATCACCTCCCTTGCGACCTGCTGGCCATGATTCTTGTGAAGCAGCCCAGGATGCGATTTAGATGCGATTAGGGTAAAGCAGTTAATGCCTGTAGGGGCCGATGCTCCTATTCCCTGCTGCGCGATACCTCTGCAGGGAGGTCTCTCTCTCATCCACCGAGATGCCCTCGGGTTTGACACCTCTGGGAAACTCCTTTGCTGACAGGGTCCCCCAAGCTCCTGGGGTGACTGCGGGTTTCGCAGCCACCCTCGCGGCGCTCTCCCCGTTCCCCGCGGAGGAGAGAGGGCTCCCGGAGCGGAGCGAGGGCGGGTGAAGAGCACTGGTGGGCGAAGACGAGACTTCGGCGAGAGGTTCCTGGCTCCCGGAAGAGCTTCTGGCTCCCGGAGGGGCTCCCTGCTAGCAGGGCGGCGGCGGAAGCCGTGCGGCCTCCGGCCTTATCCCGCACCGCCACCTAGCGACCGTGACCCCCGGCCCCGGACGCCCGCCCCGGGGCGGAAGGGGGTTCCCGGCGAGCCCCAAGACCGCTCGCCTGCCCGTGGTGCCGCCGGCGCCGGGGCTGGGACCGGGCGGCCGCCGGCCGGTGAAGAGCCGAGGCGATGGGCGGGGATGGAGGAAGGTGGAGACGAAGGGCTCCCGCCGCGGAGACGGTTTGATCGACGACGGCTGCGGGGCCCGGCCGGGAGATGCCAATGGGCGGGGAGCGCGGCACCGGGCTGGCTGAAAGAGCAAGTGGGGACATCTCAGGACCTCGAGACCCAGTACTGCAGCCACAGGGCATGGCAGCGAGTGTCCCCGGGGACACACACGGCCGCTCATCGTGCCCGGGTGTAAGCAGTGCCTCTGCAGATCATCGTGGCGTTGGCAAGCTGGTGCCTGTGGGGCTTTTGCGGTGGAAGGGCACGGTGCTGTCAC
>WTSP01008920.1:0-30718 GCA_025331215.1 Actenoides lindsayi
CAGTGCTCACGCAGCACCGGAGGGCGGGGGGGCAAGATGGGGGAGGGGATACAGCCAACCTGAGCTGAGCAGTGGGATGTTCCATACCATATGATGTCAGCTCAACTATAAAGGGAGAGGGCAGGAGGAGGATGGGGGGGCATTCGGCTTTGTTCTCCGAGCAACTGCTACGTGTTCTGGAGCCCTGCTTCCTGGACTTGGCCTGACATCGCCCACAGACGGGAAGTAGAGAATAACATCTTATCTATCATAACCCATGGCTCTTTTCTTTGTCTTTTTCTCTCCCTGCATGCCTGCTGACGGGGGTTGGGAGTGATAGAAGGGCTTGGTGGGCACTTGATGCCCAGCCAGGGTAAACCCAGCACACAGGAGAAGCAACTGTCTCAAGTACAAATGTCTTTGTTTTAAGACACATTAGGGATCCTCCTAGTCTTTTATCCCCTTCTGCAGTGTAGAAGGGGACAAAACCATCCTCTTTAAGTATCATCTTGAGAGAATGCAGTCATGAAAACTTGGCCTGAAAGACAGAT
This sequence comes from Actenoides lindsayi, assembly GCA_025331215.1. Classification (NCBI taxonomy): domain Eukaryota; kingdom Metazoa; phylum Chordata; class Aves; order Coraciiformes; family Alcedinidae; genus Actenoides; species Actenoides lindsayi. Next base: position 531 of record WTSP01008920.1, read on the forward strand.
TGTGTCCAAGGAGGAAGAAAACTAAAGGAGAAGAGCGTAAAGCAGTTTTTCTCCTCAAGTCATGCATGCTAACACAGAAAGAAGCTGCAGATGTTAAACAGGGCTGAACGTGGGCAGCTGGAGTCAGAATTTTACCTGTAAGGTGAACAAGCAACATTTACTGATACTTTCTTCCTAACTCAACAGATTTTCTTTATTTTGGTGAAGAGGTCATCATTTTGGCTTGCAACAACTCAAATGTTTCAGACTTTTGTTGGCTAAGGACACACAAGGCAGAAATCCCTAAAATTTACATATAAGCATTAGTCTCACTGCAAGGGCCTCTGTATAGCATTATTTATAATCTGCAGCTCTATCTTCCATGTCGTGGGAAGGCAGAAAAAGCACAAGTGTCATCACCCATATATGCCTACTCCATTTTCATGTTTTTCCCCAGACTTTTTTTACAGTTAATTTTTGGTTGCAGAAATACTGTAATTATTTGCATTAATCACTTAGCAAAGTGAAAAAGGGTTAAGAATTCATATGCAGGCAGCATAAAATAAGTCACTAGAAACCACCTTGAGGGATCATTTTAATTTGGGAGACCTGCATGATTCTCTATAACATCCCTTTTTGCCTGGCTAGATAGTCACCAGAACTTTCAACTTACCACCCTGGACAGATGCATCTTTTTTTTTGTCCAACCCAGGACACTAAATGCAAAAAAGCCTGTAATATAACTGCAGTACAAACTCTCCCTTTCTCACCACCAAAAAGACAGATTCCAAAAACCTGGAGCATAAAATTACTCTCCTCAATTTTTCCCCAAAAGCATAAAATGGGAGACTGCCTGTGGGCACAAAGTCTGTCAGAAACACACATGGAGCTTTCTGCAGCAAAGCATCTACCCATGCCTTGTTATTGTGAGCTATTATTCACCATTTGTTAAAAACCAGTATTTAAGTTTTAAATAGTGTAATCCACTTTATTAAATCTGAATCCTGAACAGGTAGGGCATTCTAACCATAATTACTGCTACCATATTTTTGTCTCAGTCACCTTTAAGTGGCTCTGCACTGCTTTTAGAGTTCAAACCTTTTTAGACATGAGATTTGTCCTATGGCTCAATCATGAATCTAGTTAGAAGGGAGTCACTAAGTGATCAGCTAACAAACCTGCTGTTTAATGAGGAAAAATGGTAAAATGTCTGCATTCCCTAATATCTGATTCTTTCTCTTCTCTCAAGATACCAGAGCACGAACAATAGTTCAAATAAGTATCCTCATTCTTCTGATAATGGATTAAGACACTAGATGAAAGAAAGTAACTCATAAGATTTCTGCTTCTAGAAATTCATGAAAGTGAATTTAGAGCCCAAGAATCCAGTAATTCATAAACAGTTAATTCAGCATTTCATTTTAAAAATCTGTAAGAAAAATAAGACACTAGCAACATAAAGGGAATATTAGGAAGTTATACCATCAACTTTGAGAAACTGAGGAAGCAGACAGTGCAGTTGTTCAAAACTATATACAATATTGCATTTCTGCAACCAAACCACACAATTTCTTAGAACAATTTGAGATCACAAAATTTATCAAGTGCATAAAACAATTTGGTGTTTTCTACACTTATAATCTAAAGTTTCTAAATCTAAGCAGACTACAGAAAGGCCTGCTACATGGTGAAGACCTAATCTATTCTACTGACATTAGCAGAATGTTTAAGCTGCACTTAGAAAGGGAAAACAAGTCTCATATCTAATCAACAAGAAGACAAAACAGTTCCATTTCTTTGAATTGTAATTAATACTACATACTTTTATGGTTTTAGTTTGAAGTCTCAATCCATTCAGAGTGTTGATAGCTTTTTCGGCATCCTTGGGGTCAACGTAGTTCACAAAACCATAACCCAAGCTCTGTCCTGATTAAAAAAAAGAGAGGCCATTAGCACTGCAGTGCTATACAATAGGTAACTAATGGCAGTTAAAACCTGTACAGACACTGAGCAAAAATTGCTTATATTGAAGAACAATACCTGATTCAGACAACCAAGTTTCAAAGGCTCATAAAAACTACTTTTTCAGAAGGGTTAGGATTTTTTTAACTAGCTTCCTCTGTTCCCATGGACTGCCCTAAGTTCAATGCAGAAATGACTACAGTCCGTTCAATTAAAATATTTAAATTACTATGCAAAAAGGTTCAGGCATTTGTTATGATCTTTTAAGAGACCAGAAGTAGTACAGGAGCTTCAAAGTTAAGACAACATCACAAAGTCACCACTCACTTATGAGCTTTAATTGAGCATAGAAATTAGTGGCAAAAATCTGGACCAGTGCTTGAAACTGAGTGTGTTTCAAATATACTTCAATATTAGACCTTGAGCCAAATTTGAAAATTAACATTTTTACAGATGTTGTTCATGCACTCAGTCTCCCAGTAACAAGGAGTTTAAAGGTTCATTCCCCCCTCAAAACAAGGTACAAATAAAGAATCATGAGTTAAATACCATCCAAAGATGCAAAATTTTCTTTTTTTTTCTTAGCATTAGTAATTCAGATGATAGATGGACATAAAGCATTTTTAATTAGCTCTTAACCACTGAATCACAGCCCATTTCTATCAGCGTATTCTGTCTAAGCACTTGTTAAACACTTGAGGATTTAGTAGTTGTCATCTCTTGACAACTTCAAAACTTAAATTATACCATCCTTAACTAGCGTACCTCTTAAAAAATATTTTTGGTGCATAAGAACAGAAATAGGGAGAAAAATTTAACATAGCAAAAGGATGCCACTTAGTAAGAACACTATCTTTCCTTAGGACAGACCTCTTCAGAAACACTCTCATACTCTGACTTCTTTTTTAGGAACTGAAACAATGAGGTTCAAAAAGCAGTGAAAGAGAAGCATCCAATATCTAATTCACAAAATACTAGTTTGAAAGATTAGTCTGGATATACAATAATATAAAAGGATAAACAGTTCTACATACAGCACAAATGGCAAATTCATTTATTGCCGAAGATATAAAAGAACCAATGCTGTACCAAGTTCTTGTATGGTATCTGCATTGCATATATTAAATAGTACATAAAGCAAAAAACTGATGGGAAACTTGTAATTGATTAAATAAGACCAGAGAGGGTTTAGCAATGAGCCTACCACTGCTAGCATTCATAATTTTGTACAGATTAGTGCACCATAGCACTGAAAGTTAAGAGGACACAGCTGCCATTCCACTCCCCAAAGCTATGCCCATTCTTCTGAATCTCCTCCTCAAAATAGCACTTACAAACAAATAAATGCACTACATGAAGCCATGAACAACTTAACAGATGCAAAGTTATTAACAAAGAACATCCCAAACCCAACTGGATAAAATCCTGAACAACCTGCTCTAAAAAATGCTGCTCTGAGCAGGAGGTTGGACTATATCATCTCCAGAAGTGCCTCCAGCCTCAGCAATTCTGTGTTTCCGTTACAAGTAACGTGGAAATAAGAAGCATTTCTGTATTCATTTACAGCTCCACCTAGATAAAGTTAAGTTCCTTATCCCAAAAGTGCCTTTTCCCTTATTTGATTACAGTAGAGGAATTTCTATACCTGTCATCTTCATCACTCCCACTGTCTGCAGACAAGTCTTTCCAGCAGTGTCTCCTAAAAACAGCAACTTAAACGAAGGCTTCTTTTTGTGCACTGTTTTTATTTTAGTCTTATCTCCCAATACAGAAATGCAGATTTCTGATGTATTATTAATATCCAAGAAAGTAACCCATTTAAATTATAACCTTAAAAAGATGTTAAAATCCCAAAAAGAAAGCTATTTCAAGCAAAATGTTATCAATACACTACGCAACTCCAGAGTGAGCTGAAAAAGGTATTCAGAATTTCTATTATTCCTCTGTTCACATGACCTGATTTTCACAAAAAATATCCAGACCACTGCAAGCAAAGAGCATACCTAGCTGTTAAAGGTTATCATTTATGACCTGTTCTTCTGGAGACATTCTAATAGTTAAGTTTGATGAATATTAGTGGACTAGCCTAAGAAGTTGTACAAACAAAATCCAGTACTTTATTCAGGACAAGCCTGAATTAATTTTTTTCAGGTTTATTCTGCAATAAAAAAAGCTTTTATTGTGAGGATGGTGAAACACTGAAGCAGGCCACTCCTGGAGACATTAAAAATCTGACTGGATGTGGTTCTGGGTAACTGCCTTAGTGAAAACCTGCCTGAGGAAGAAGAGTTGACTAGATTATCTCCAGAAGTCCCTTCTTTCTTCATTGATTCTACAGATGATTCCTTTCATATTGTTTTGTTTAATTTTGTCTATTGTCTAAAATTCAAAGTTGTTCAGATCTGACATTCCAAAGGCTTCATATATTCAAAAAGGTTAAGAAAAGGTGAAACGTCTTAAAAAGATTGAAATTTTACCTCAAGATTAGCAGTTCAGTTACACATTATTGATAATTCAGAGGCAAAAATCACTTTCTTCACAGGAACACATTAAGAAAGATGTATCTTGGCTTTCGACAAGCAATACAGATAATTGGAAACTGAACCTGTTTTCTGGAATCACATACTTGATAGATCTCGCTTACATTTTCCTGCTTGTATTAAGGAAGGTCTGCCAGTTTATATATTGATGGCCAAATTTTAGAAAATCCAAACAAGAATTTCAAACATGCAGTAGAAGCAGCTATTTCAAACAACCCATCAGATATCCCTACTACTGCAAAGTATGTCTGACAGCTGGTGGCATTTCTTGCTGGGTAGGAAAATGCCAAGTGAGTTACAAGAACTTAGAAACTCAGCTCTTTCTAAGTGCTTCACTGATGTACGGGACTTCAGTACAACTTTATGCTAGTACCACTGTAGCTGTACAAGCCAGAAGTCCCATCTGACTGTGGACTTCAGACAGAGAAAGAGTAACATACCCTCCACACACAAAATACTCAAAATTGAATACAGCTGGCCAGTATACATCAAACAAGTTCTTCTTCAGTGCAGCTTTTTCCCCCCTTCTCAGTGTCCAAAATTCTTCCTTTCAGGACAAACCAAGTGGAAACTAGCTGCACTTAAACCAAATCAGCCACCACTTAGGTATCTTAAAAAGAGGAACTTCATTATTTAATAATTGGAATGACTAATTTGTACTGCCTGAAGTCAAGGAATAAACTGAACACTGAAAGAAAATAGCTCTGGACTCCTCCCCATCTATGCCTCTTCCATACCAAACTCCTTTCACCAAGAAATCTCCTGCAGAACACATGCTTGTTTCAAAGTCTAGTAACACACTTCAGGTCATTTACGTGTGTGAGTCCACAACAGAGTGATAGAAGAAAGAAGTCAAATCTATAACTGTCCACAAGTAAAATAATCCTGATTTAAATCTCTCTCAAAAAGAAGCTTAGTCTTCTACTGTTTTAGGTCAGAGTCAGCTCCACCTAGCTCAGCTTTGTTTTTCCAACTTGTGCTTGAAGACACTGCAGTCTGAAAAACCTCTGACACCTCTCCAGGTTAGCAGTCCTGGTAGTCTGTCTATTATTATGTGTTCAGGTATTCTGAATATGCAGGTTAGCCTTTTCTAGGCCTTCAAAATTATGACCTACTCAACTTCAACACAGACAAGAGACTATCTGTGCATATCAGCCTGTTTATTCCTTAACTCAAACCTACAAACAGTACTGAATTTAGCTCATTCTAAGAGTGACTGAGTTTCTTACTTTTGTGATTTATGCCAGGAAGAAAGCATTCACCATCTTCTAGGTGAATACTCTGCGCATTTATAGAAGTTAGCACAATACTTCAGAAATTACACGCTCAAGCTATCAGCTGAGCTGCTTCTTGGTAGTCTTGTGGCTATTTCACAGCACAGTTTAAAGATGTTTATGTATATGTTCCCCTAGATTTTACAAAGTAGTTTGGAATAAAACAATAGTTACATATATGACTGGTGAAAGAGGAAAAAACACAAACACCTGAAGTACGAAAAGTCAAAGTGACCTTGAAGGAATAAGGAAAAAGGAAATTAATAAGTAAAAGCAGTCTGATTTGAGTTTTACTTCAACATAATCTGATTAAAAAAACAAAACCCACATAGCAGTACAAGTGCATCTCATATCTGCTTTAATTCCTTTGCTCTCACAAAGGTTATGATTTGGAAGTCCATATTCATTAATGACATTTTATGTAGGAATATAAAGCCATGGTCACAGTGCTCCTGAATTTACTAGTGTGCCTTGAAAAGCATACCTTTTTTTTGTCTTTAAAAATGCAGACTCTAATTCACAACACTTATGGGGAGAGAGAGGTTGCAAATAAACACAAATTATTCACAAATAAACGGGAATTGACCATACAAAGTAGATATGGTGGAAGTGACACCTGTTATCCATTCCTAACATTTTGCTTTTAAAAGTAACAGCAATAGTCCTTAAAGCAGAAGAGAGCTCTTTTTATAGAACTGGTAAAGCCACACTTTCCTTCTCCTGACAACAAAACCATTCAACCTCCTGAATAGGAATAATCTTATTCTAGAACTCTACTTATGTCAAATGACTCAGTTATTTCCAGCAACTGCTGCAACATTAAGCAGACAGATTACAGCAGAGCCCTGCTGCAAGAACTGAAGTAAAAACCAAAGTAGTAGAAATCATGATGAAGACTCAAGTTGGACTACTGGGGATGTGACACAAGCAAAGAAATGACAGAGATCAAGAAACTTATTTAGTTGTTTAGCAAAATCTAAGCCAAGTCTAGTTTTTCCTTAAGGTAATTTAGGATTGTGGGATAATAAAAATGAATCACCGCACTCTACTATGCATTTCCATGGAGCACAGCTATTTACATAACTAAAAGAGGTTACTGCTGAATTACTGAAGGCTCAAAACCAATTACAAATCCAGCTCACTTCATTTGATCATCGTTAACTCTTATGTAAAGCTCTCATTAACTTGCGGAGAAATAAGAGATCTAGAGACAAGACAATTTTTCCTGTTCCCTGTTACTATCCAAATTGTTCATAATGGAGAGAAAAGCAAGAGTTGGTGACATGAAAGAAAAAACTAAATACTGTGGCAGTCCAAACATGAATACATCCTATTACCTAGACAAGTCCTCCGATGGAGAACTATTCATGAACAAAATACTTGGTTGCATGAAGTAGCCCGGGTATCCTGAGGCATCCCCAAGCTCCGTGCTGGGAGGCTAGCTAGCGAGACCTATCAAATAAGACTGGAGATTGCTCTAAACACGACAATTAATAGGACATTATCAAGTCAGAGTGTGGTTCAACTGGTCACCGACTTTCCTGCTGGTTGCCATAATCCAAAGGTTTCACTTAAAGTTCACTTTCTCAGTAAATAACAGCTTATCTCATTTAAATCACCACCTGACATCACTTCTTTCTTGCAGTGTCCACTGCCATTCTCAGTTGCATACATACCCCTCTACTTTATCTATTTAGAAATCATATATTCTGATAATACAAGGAACAATCCTTTTTTCTAGATTCAAATGAAGTGTTCGCACTCTATAAGCTGCTGCTGTCTTCTTGTTACTGTCTGTTCACTGACAGACAGTTTTAAAGGACTGGACCACTTGCGGTCACTACCTGTCCAAGGCACCAATTTATGCCGCAACTGGACCTAGGGCAGCACCTATAAACAGTAATGAACAGTTAAAGACAAGTGCAGGATAACATGACAAAGACTTTACCTAGATAATCTATTCATAATTACCATTTCTATACATAATTACTGCATCTTCTAAACTTTCTCTTTCTCTGGCAAATCTAGAACTTATTTCCAAACAGTTATTCAAGGACACTGGGACTTAAGAAAACCTGAGAGACATTCCAGAAGTTATGTACTTCCATCAAGCCTGCTTTCTTCCTCCCAAACCTGCATTAAGATTCTACTGTTATGTTAAGTAGTTACAGAAACAGTTGAAGGAGCCATGTTGCCCAAGCACATCAGGTCAGCAATTACGATGTTCTCTCAACCTCCCTGAAAAGTGGGGCCTGCCCAACAACTTTTCTTGCAAGAAAAAGTATACTTACATATCGTTTCTCTTCTAAAGCTTTAATATACCTGTCACCTAACAGCTAAATTCCTCCATGCTACTCTTCCAAAAAGGACAGAAAGGGCAAGAGCCTTCAGATCAGACAGCTTTCTTGAAGGCCAAGTTAGAGATCCTCTACTTTTTACTACTATACCCATAAACCTGGAAAACAGGGGAAAGTAAATAAAGTAGGAGCATAGCATGTAACAAGAGAAAACCTCTCAAACTAGACTGATATGCAGATTATCTCTGTGCAGCTGCTCCCTCCTGCAATGGCTGAACAACGATAGTCGATTTTATAATGGACAGTGGAGTGCAGAATTGCTATAAAATGCTTCTATTATGTTTTCAACCTATGAGCTACTGCTCAGTTTCAGAAGGAATATGCCCTAAAGCTTGAAGGCACTTCAGAACAAAGAAGAAATGTTTCAGACACAAGCGCCAAAGGCAGCATCTTCAACAGTTCTTTAATCAATGCTACTGGGATGGATACAGAGCAAGAGAGTTCAGTCATCTGAACTATGTAGTCCTGTTAACAAGTTTGCCTTAAAGTGCTTAAGCGTCATTTACAATCTATTACACCTTGAAAGGAAAGCTTGAAAGGTAGACAAGCATGCACTTTAACTTAACAGATACTAAGTAAGCCCTTTCAAAAGCTACTTCTGAAATACTGTGAGTTCTATCATACACAAAAAGTCCCTGTGAGGTTACAAATGCACAGTGAATTAAAGTGCTGCATTTTCCAATAATATTGCAGCATTTTAACTACTGAAAAAAATACATATAATATCATGACTAGAAAGCAGCCAATTATTATGGTAGTTTTATTTAATGACTGATTCAAGCATCTTGGAATTTGCTAGGTCATCTTTGAATGTTTTTTAAGTAGAAACATGAAGTCTGACACCAGAAATTTCTGGCCATCATCAAGCCTATTTATCTTCTGCTCTTGAAGTCTCCTGCTGTCCAGCTGGCTCCTGAATATGTGTCCTCATGATTCTCCTCTCTAACTGAAGGTAGTTCTCCTACATGCATGAGTGAGAGAACCCTGTCTCCCCAGAGCCAGTACTGTAGAACTTCATCTTTGCTTAAGCACACAGCTGATATTTTCTTTCCAGTAGTGCTCCATTAGTATACAGTGGTATTATCACCAGGTGACTAACTGGTGGTAATAAAACAGCATTTCCGTCCTAGAAGAGTTTGTTGCTGCATTTCTTCCTGGGGTCAACTACCTGCATTACTTCAACATGCTCTCCCTACACAAGTGAACCAAAACACTCACCTGTTGACAAAGCAGCAAAAGGCCTTTGAAAGCTTGGCACACCCACCAGGTGAGGGAGTCCTTGGCTGCAGTTTCCCACAAACACCCAATGCAAGGGTATGAGCAAACTACCTTTTGCAAGCAATTGTTGATTAAATTACTGGAGTGTGCAGCTAATCCTGCACTTTGTCTGGAGTACTTCAACATTCCCATAAGGTCTGCAGACCAAACAGAACAGCTAATCAACAAGTTTAGCTAATTGCTTTTTCCACAAAGAAAAAATAATTAGAGCCAAAACAAATACTATAATCATCTGAACCTCAAAGCTTTTTCAGTATGTACTCAGCTTCTTGTAAGGTAAGATTGAAGGAGTTCTATGAAACAAACTGGTTCACTTTAAGGAGCAAGCAGAGATGTCTGTAAGTTCCACTTTTCCTCCTTAACTGATCCTACTGATCTCCTTAATGTAAGAAAGTAGCCTCACTGAGTGTTATCAATGTTAATTCTTAGAAGATTCCATAACTATCAATCTGTTTCAAATGACAATCTGATACACATATATAAAAAATCAAAAAAGAAAACCCAGAACACTTACTTCTGGTGAATACTACATCTGAAAACTAACAGACACCACTAACCTATAAAACTAGTTTCATAGTCTAATACAAAAAACTTACCACATGCACATTAATCATACTCTGTTATTTTCTATTGATTTGACACAGTCATGTATTTACCTTCCACCAAGGGCAATCAAAAATTTTTGAAGATAAGCTGTCATTACAAAAAAAAGGAATTTTTCTACAACACAGTCATTCAGTATAGTAGTATAGTGACATTCCAAGCTATTTCACCTTATGCAAGAAGAATCTTATTGCAAAATGACTTGAAATATAACAAGCAAGAACTACAATATCATACAAGAAATGCTAAAAAGCCTATTTTCTGAAAAAATATATACTATTCTCACCAATATATCACAACAAAGAACATGCTTCTGAGTCTAAGGCTGAAAGCTGAAACATCTGTAACTCTACAGAAAAAATAAACCTATAAGAATCCTAGCAGACTGAGGACTTATTTTTGTAATTAAAACTTAGCTAAATATGCTGCCTTCAGTACTACTTGAAAATATGTTGGTCAGTTCCCCACTGAAAACAAAATAGCCTATTTCGCAGTGAATATTAGTAATTTTTTGCTACCAACCATGCAAGCATTCATTTTGTATCAAACACTGTTTTCAATAAATGAAGCATAGCTTTGTTTGAAGTCATAAGTTTCTGTCTCTGTATGAAGTTAATTGGTAAAGATCCACTACATTACTTTAAGAACACAGCAGCTTCCTATCTTTGCAAACAGAACCAAGTCACATTTGCAGCAACTTGACATTAGGCTTTGTTCTGCCTCTCATCACTCCAAAAATTGCACACGCTGGTGGAATAATGCTGTTAAAAGAAACATATATGACAATATCTCAAGCCTATATACAAAGGCTGTCATTTGAGTTCATCTCATGAACCCAAGTAATTTTTCACATCTCCTAAAATTCCAGAGTGGATATGTGTTGCCTGACTAGCACACAAAATTGAAAGTGGCACTGTATAGAAGACAGTGTTACATTAAAAACTGCTAGCAGTCACAGCCTGCAATGTCCTGAAGACAAGGCAGTGAGGCCACAGGAAAGATCAACACCACTTCTGGCCTATAAGTGCAACTTCTGGAGCACAGGAAGTTTGATAAACAGTTTCAGATATAGGAATAACAAATACTTAATTCTTTTGTTTGTTTGGATTTGCAATTCAAGACATCACAATGTTCTGGAATATGCTGGGGTGATCCTCCTGAGAGACAAGCCCACAGAGCACTTGTGTTTCAAGGCAGGGGATTCATTCAGCTGCCATCAGCTCTTTTTGAAAAAAGTTACTCCATCTTTCATAAATCACCACAGTTGACTGCATCTGATTTAAGACACTAAGATTACCACAGTATTATTTTGACATGGAATAAGACTAAGCACACACCAGACGTGCAGTTCTTAGGTGTGGAAGCGTACCTAAAAATATCTACATAACTGTAGTCTCTCTAACAAGATGCACTAAAGGAATAAGCACAGAATACAATCAATGTGGCTTACTTTTAATGTAAGTTACTGTTCAAGTTCCACAGCCCTCTGAAGTCTGCATTAAGGCTTGAACTGCATTTCAAAAGCAGCTTCAACAAAACGAGGAAAAGCAGATGAGCCACTGAGCCATTTCAAATTTAACTGCAGTTTGGTCATAGTTCCAGTAGATGGATTCTATCCACTTGAACACCTAAAACTCATACACCACTAAGCTAGTAAGAGAAACAGCTGGCAAGAAAACAGATGTAAACCATCACTGCTACTAGATTTCAGCACTTGATACTTTGTTGCCTCTTTCTCCCAAACCCAATTTCTCAGCTATTGCTCTGGATCCAAAACCAAATAATTTGAAGATTGAATGAAAAGGATCACTGATCAGTGATTCAATAGTTTATTCTGCCATAGTAAGAAGATCATGTCTGTAATTAAATAGCTGTTAACAAACCTCTAAGTTATCCTAAAAGTAACAATTTTTTAGGAAGTGACACTGTAGCTTCATCTTAGCCACGTTTTACTCTACCCTTTTATTAGTTTAGTGCCATTTTCTTGCTTTACATTTTTCATGGCTCATCACATGTAAGAAGGTGAAGCAGTAGATGATGCTGCAACACAAGCTTGTTGATGTCAGATACAAAAGAGAGGGTGCAGCTCCAGTTCTTCCATACAACAGGAACTCAGTAAAGGTAGTATTGTGTATACTAAGATTTACATGAAAGATGTTCAGTAAGCCAGAAGAGACATTAACTGTGGGTTACTAATGAATACATCATGTCCAAATAGGAAATTTCAACCACAAAATCACAGCTGGAAGGAGGAATGACATGGGAAGGTATGTTCTTGCACAAGTAACAGGGCATTTGCTTCTGCTACAGGAGGTTGAATACTGATAGTCTTACCTGTTACAGTCTTTCACGTTAAAACATAACTAGTGACAATCATGAGCCACTTGAAATAACAATGATTGGCCTAGGGAGCATGCTTGCTTAGAGATGAATTTGTCATATTACAAGTAGAAGCTCCCCACTATGCTAAGGTGAAAGAATAGCACTGAATTTGCTAAATCAGTTACTTTTTTGAAAGCTGGTTTTACCCTTTAATTTTTGTCACTATTACTAGTAACATGTTCTATGCAGCTGAGAAGTTTTGCCTCTTTTAGTCAATTTGTTCCTTGCCAGGAATATGGCCAGCATTGTTGAATATTCTGCACTACTGTACTATCTAGTCACCTTAAGGAATGAACAGACTGATAAAGCATCTTCTGCTGATGGGGTGTTCAGAGGCATGTAGTAATTTGTGCATCCACAAAACTAGCATGACACTTGAATGTAAACTCTTTTTCCAGACATCATATTAACACACAATCATGGGGTTTTGTTTTGGTTTGAGACTTACTTAATCTCAGTCTTGAAAGACACCCTGAAATGTGCTGTGATCATAAGTTTGAAAAAATCTTTTCCTCCTAGGGCACATTTTGTAAAGTTAACTTGCAATGGTTTTTTCAATCATTTGGGGTTTTTTTTCAGCGCTTTACTGATGACTGAAAAAAACTGTAACAAAATGATACATTGTTGTCAGAAAACAATTTCTCCTAATGTGTTACCTGCTAACTCAAAAAATACTTCAAGTATGTCAAAGGGGAATATCCTTATTTAAGTTTTAATAGCTGTGATTAACAAAAAAGGACAACTACTGATCTGCTATACTGAATAGGAGGAAACAAGGCATTTCTCATTTTAGTTGGTAAATATACACTGGAAAATAATCCACTAAGAAAAGTTTGTTTTCATTACCTGAAACTGAAATTTGTCTCCACAAATTAATTCTTACAGAAACATAGCAAAATGCTTCTCCACTTTCTATAGGGATACCCAGGTACTTATAATCCACATGACATCCTTGGAGGGAAAGGGCTTTAGGGTGTGCAGGTCAGTAATTGCTACCCAAGCTGAGGCAGACTTCACTGAAACATGTGAACACATTGTGCTTACCTCACAGCGGTCATCTTGAAAGGCACTGATGCCTACAAAGACTTTAGATTACTCGAGGTCTTTTTACACACACTAGTATCCACTAGAATTAATATTCCAACATCTGGCCTAGAATCACTACAATTTAACAGAAATATTTACCCACAAGCATCTACAGAAGAGTAAGCAGCGATAAGACACGCCAGAGGCAGTGTGAGGACTCAAGGTGGAAGTAAAAAGCACTACTTCTGATAAAAGCACACAAGATCTCATATGACAAGAGGACCAGTGCCAACTTGAAAGACAGGGTTTTCACAGGTTTCTTCTAAGCTACTGCAATCACTGACAAGAGTGAATTTTTACTTGTCTATAGCAAACCTCAAAAGAAGATATATTGCATTAATCCTTATCAAAAATCATAGTACTTACTGAAAAGCAGAGTGATATAGTGAAAATGTTCTGATTCACTATATTCACAGAAGTTCCTAACCACAATTAGTCTTACAAAAAGAGTTTCATTTTTTGAACATCAAGTCCTTGCTTATCCTGTATATTGAGATCAGCTCAGATTAATATATGAATAATAATAAATTGTTTAACCATTGTAAAAACAGCTTGTTTCCACAATGCCAGTTGTAAGAACTAATCAGGCAACTTAACTGAATCCCTGAACAGACTATGCAGGTTTAGTCAAATGGTTGGGGTTTTTTTCCTACCTTTTTATTTGCAAAAACAATGCCTATAAACTGTTCTGAAAGGTCAAAATAGTGTCACGCCTGAAAGAGACCGAAAAGCAAGTGGAAATGCAAAGACAATAAAGTACTATCTTGAGTAACATAAGATGAAACAAGTTCCTTCATCTCCACCTGCTTGTCTGACTCATTCCAGAGACATGAAAAGTACAATAAATTATGTTGTTTACTAGGAAAAAGTACAGTAAATGCCACTAAGTCCTTTTCAATAACATTAAATAGCAATACGCAGAATCAGAGAAGAGTAACTATAGGATACAACATTAACAGGCTTAACACAATTTTCCATTAATAGAGCTCTGGATCCACACTTAAAGCTTGTATGAAAACATTAACTCCTTCAGGATCACTCCTGCAGTCCAGTTAATTTGACAGTACTCCAACCACAAGCTAAATAGGCCAACACTGCAGTTGCAGTTTCTTCTAACGAGCACTCAAAGTGCAAAATTACGTTTGTGCTACAACACAGTCTGTGTTTTGAACTCTGCAGCTGTTAAAATGCAGTGGCCTAGGGACTATCTTGAATAGTAAAAAGCTAACAACCACCCTCCCTCTCATATCCCTCACCTGAAAATCCCTGCTTCGAAGTCATAAACAAGTTACCCCAGAGAAGAGATCAAAGAGTTACCACAAATAGAAATTTGCCTCCAAAACTGTTGATTTTTATTCTTAATTTCACATTTTAGTCGAGTTCTGTACAAGGCACCCTGCTGGCAAGAAACAGCTTACCAGACAACACCTTTTGTCCACAAACCTGCCCCTATCAGAAACTGTCACCCTGCCAGAACTTACTACTTATCTCAGCACACCACTGAGCAGCAGCTAGCAAGAATCCCTGCTTCTCACAGACTTGGCACACCACAAAAGAGCAGCCAGCTTCAGTTAGCTCCTTTATCTGCCAGGCTACTCTACCACCCTGAGTGCACTCAAAACTTTACAAAAATCTGAGTGGACAATGACTGCAAACACCAAGCACATCAGGAGTAAATGCCAAGAAGGAAAGAGAGCTGGGCAGTTTCACAAAAACAGCAATCCTCTTTCGGAAAGTGGCGAAGTTGTAGCAGTCTGTTCATTCATGTTGTCGTCCCTGTATCAGACACTTGTGCTATATGAGGAATTACCTGCAATTCTAGCTACTTGTTGCCCTACTATCTTCAAAAATTACATTTGTTTTGTCACAGGAATATTTAAAACATTCTATACTGTAGATGAAGAGTCACTTTGAAGAATAAGCCACTCCACAGATATATCTTGTTTCCACTAGGACATGAAAAAAAACAAATTGCCTTGTTTGTCTCCCACCTGATCCTTACACAGGGTATTTCAAGAAAGTATGAAGTCTAGAGTCTCAGATAAAGGTGTAAGTATATGACCACACTGTCCTCCCATATTCTTGTACAGTTAGTTTAGATGCCCTAGAACTACTCTTACATTAAGGATACTGAATGAAAGATTTAAGCTTGAAGAGTAAGCTAACACTGTTCAAAGCAACAGTGACAAAAGACTTGAAAGAAACTGCCAGCCTAGGCTCAACTGAGCAACAAGATCACTCTAAGACTTAAGTTCATATACAGAAAGTCAGGAGCTCTGCAGTAGAACTGACAAGGTGTAATGTTTCAAACAGCTCTGCTCTTGCCAGACACTAAGACAGGCTAGGAGTTTTTGCATTGCTAGGACAGAAGTAGAGAAAACTACAAGTTTCAAGCACCCAGACAAAACACTTTATACTTCCTTCCACTGAGGGGACACAGTATATTTCCTTTGACTACCTCTAAGTCCCAGCAATGTAAGAGCTGTTACCAAGAGATCCATGTGTCACTCATGCTCTGCTGAGACAGAGCACCTTCCCCACAAAGAAAAATCCTTCCCCACCTCACAGCCTCGGTTGTTCGAGCAGACCTCAACTCAGCTTTATCACCAAGTATTTCTTCAACTTCGCAATAGAAGACAGTGCTCTAAGCAAGGATCTGACAGCACAGAGTCCCTCCTCAGCACTGCACTGACTACAGGCATAGACACTGCACAAACTGAATTATGACCAGTGTTACTAGAAATATTACTGCTGTTAACAACGTAAGCTTAACTCTGATGACATTGTGTCCAACTCCATACATGTATTTTAACTTCTTCTGTGCAACACAGAATCCTTTGCATTTATTAAAAAGGCTCTTCAGTGAAAGCAGAGAACATGCATGAGACATTTCAGTATTAATTAAAAAACTATTTCTGTACAAACTTCAATTGCAAACATACCAACTACAGCTACGTTCATTTTCTGGAAGAGTTCAACTTCTAGGCAATTGATTTTTACAACTAGCTCCAGAGAGCTGCTGAGTTACACACTGCATTTTCCATCTGCACTATGTGTGAACCAGTACTGGGACATCATTTCCAAATATGAGAAACTAGTATCAGCAGAGGGAAAGATGAAATATGGGTAATTAAACAAGATGAATACACCCATTTCCATAAGAGTAAAGTTGACAGGTCAGAAAGAGGAAGAAATGTGAACCTTCATCTACATACCTGCCCATCACACTGTACTATTTCTACACTGTAAAAGTCTATGAAATTTTAAGGTAACATAACAAAACCTGAAAAACTTTAATCTGGGCGCCTGTGATGTTGAACATAAAGAAACCCCATTGCAATGTGCCAGAGAGTTACCAACCACGGGTCAAATGCGGACACAGATTTTTTGGAAAAAGGTGTGCAAGAGAATCCGGCTTTTGTAAGCTTTACATTTGGGCAGTTGGATCACATTTGAAAAACAAGCCCATTTAACAATGATCAATCAAGAATGTCCTGAAAGACACTCTGCCTTCAGGTTTAAAAGGCAGAAAGTTTGACAGTAGGAAGTGATGTAAAAAGAAACCTTCAGGTGGGGAGCACTTGGCTTCTTGTACTAAACAAAAGTCTACCAAGGCTTCACAACTACGCAGGTCTACAGATGTGAAATACTGTTCCATGCTAGATATCTGAACATATCCTGCATTTTCTAGGTAATACAAGCAGGCACACTAAACTGCAAGAGAAGTCTATATATATGCGTTATTACTAGTTCAAATGCACTGTCAAAAGACAAAAAAACCCCTGACCTATCAACAATCAGGTTCTCTTCTAGAGAAAGTAAGTTGTGAATTTTATGAGCATATGATTATTATAGTAAACAGTACAGGAGCTCTGACATCAAGAAACCTAAGAAATGCTCCTGAATTTATGATGTAATTTCAGCTGCTCTCTAAAATGAGAGTTTGAATTCCACAAAGTTTCAGTTTAGCTAACAACTCTGCAAGCACTCCTGGGTGAATGACAAAGAAGCAAAGGCCTAAAATCATGGGAGATTAGTCCAGAACATGAAAAAAAATACCAGGTATTTATCTTCCACATGTACAACTGAATACGCCCTGAAGACAGTGGGCATTAAAAAGAAATGCAGACTTCCTTAAGAACACAACATTCATTGCCATTTTTACCTATACTCAAATTCCAGAAAAGCAGGTCTAGAAAACATGTTTTTTCATGCTAAGTCTTCGTTTTTAAGTGGTAGCTTCTATTGTCTTTACATTTTGTTAAGAGTTGCTAAATCCATCTGCTTTGCATGAGCAGAAAGCTGGAGCTTTTAAGTGCTTGAGTAGGGGCTGTTTGATAATTAGACTTCATCCCATTTTATCTTCTTCTCATACATTTTAATATTAATTTAAGCTAAAAATACTTAAATTATATCTATTGCTTTTAAATATATAAAATCACTTGAGAAACTAAACAGCTATCTGTATAAGCTGCTAAGAGTTAATTTATGATGCTCTGTTGAGATCAGAGTCTCCGATCCATTGTACAACTACAATTAGCTCATGTGGCAGTTCTGTACCTTTTATTTAGATAAATCTGCATTAGTCAAAAGCATGTGAGAGTTAACACAGACTCCAAAATATCTGGGCACAATGACGCATTCCAGATAGATTCTCTGGTCAGCAAGTGGAGTGTCCCATTTCTCAGATCCTGCTCCTGTCTACAGGATTCTCACATGAAGAGACTCTTGTTCAGCACTCTTTACAACCCTTGTTAATATCAAGGTTTAATTTCTGTATCTTCAATAAAACAGAAAAGCAATCAGTTGTTTTAAAAAACTTCGTGAGAACACTTTTTCTATTAGCTGAGCAAATAAACTTCTCCTCAGCAACCAATGTTGCCCCAACAGCCAATAGTGCCCCTGAATTGCATGCTTAGATATAACCAGCAGGAACCTTCTGCAATTCAGCTTTCACCTCTACATCCTTCATAACTAAAGCCTTAGATTAAAAAAAATACTCAGTAAAGGATACAAACTATGTTGACAGTACAATGCAAGAACTGTAACAACTGGCTGAAACAATTAAGTTGTTTTCACAAATTCTACTCCACAGGGAAAAAAATACTCAAACTACTAGAACAGCCTTTTCAAAGCAGGGCTTCAAACTGCTCACATGAAATTAAGTAGTGAACTCTAGGCTGCCTCCATCCCACCTCCAAGGTGTTTTTACAGCAGCAGGGGGACCCTCAAGCTCAACTCATCTCAATCCTGAAGTATGCAGACAGCTTCAAGGAACTGAGGCACAGCTATAACGCAGCCTTAAATGTACTTCAGTGTTGTAGATATGACTGCAGACTGAATGTTAACGGAGTGGAAGGTAATGGTTCAAATCCACAGGATGCTCTCAAGCATTTGGGTCAAAGTGGCAGTAGCCATCCCTTGATCCCTTTAAATTTCAACATACGGCATTGGTGACCCAGTATGTAGGTAGGCTCTTTTATGGCACAAAATTTGTTAGAGCATCACATTAGTGGGGTATGATCTGGGAACCTAACATTCCCTGCAAATATCAATAGATTAAGTTGGAATTTCTTGTTTTCTTCAAACAAATGTTTCACTACTGAGAAACAGTTCATCTGCATGTTTCATTTCATTCACCAATGCAGGTACTATCAGATTTTTCAGAGTTCCTCCACTGGAGCCATCTCATCTGCTTGGCAAACAACCCTCAGTTCCAGCACATCATAAATGAATTTTCACTTCATGAAGCAGCCAGAGTATGCACCCAATACTGATATGGGCCAACCAGAATTAGATAATCAAAGGCAGACCCAAGCTTTGCCCCTTACCAGTTTTCATTTGCAGTTTAGCCTATATGAAGCGGCATTTCAATTTCTGTTTCCCTAAACTTCTAACAATTAAATATATTCACCAAGTATCTAGTACTCATGACAGTTCATTTAAGATTAAAAAAATTTTAACACAGGAATTAAGCCAATATAACTCTGAAATTCATGCCAAATCTTTTCCATCACAGGAACATGGTAACAATTAGTGTTCAGAATTGTAGAAAGGAAAATTTGCTTTTCAAGAACTGTATGTGGAAAGCCTGAGAATTAGTAAGAACAGGACTGAAACTAGAGCATTCTCCCCACAACATCCACAAACAAGGTAATCTTGCTCCAGGCTACTTAGATCAGAAGTATTACACCCAATAAAGTTATAAGGTCAGACAATGTTTTTCAATCTCATTTATAGTAAACCATTTTGGAACAAGACTGATGCAGTGTTTTTGCTGGCAACTCAATATATGCATCAAAGCTGAGAATCTGGTCTCTGATAAAGTAGAAGCCCCAACTCTTATCTTCAACAGGTCCAACCCTTGAGTCCTCACTAAAAACGTAATTTAAATTTAGGATCCTTCTTAAGGCATCACTTTACCCTATGGAGAAAATAACACCTTCAAACAAGAGGTCTGTAATTAAGTCTCAATCCCTTCTATTCCCAGACAAGGAGTCTTTTGACATTAAGTAGCAGCAGTGCGAGTTTCTAGCATATGTAACATCAAAACCATCATGTAAGAATGTAGGCAATTTGCGCATCCATCATTTAACTTTGAGGCTCACTTCTGTGTACCCATAGCAGCCTCTTATTTGGGAGAAGCATATAAACCTTAAGCAACTTTAATAAGGAATGCTAAACATGTGAACTCAGATATGCAAGACAGAGATAAACACTTTGAACAGCCATCTCAATAACTGATCAAGTACTGGTTATATCTTCCCACTCATGAAACAAAAGGTCAGGAAACCACTAAGTAAAGGACCTTCTGTTGAAAAGCACTGAAGCCTTTACCTACAGAGAACATGGGCTCGTTTTCTGTATCAACCAGCCATCAGCTGAAGACAGAAAGGTGTAGCATCATCCTGGTCTACTTTTTTCAGCATCTCCAAGTACATTCAATATTCTTCACAAGGAAGAGCAGAGATCGCTCGAAGTCAGTCCTGGAGGACTAAAGCCAGTGGTTTCAACAGCTACCATTCTGAAGCAAGGTACTTTACAGGTTTAACTATTCCACTATCTAATGTCTTTAGAACACGCCACCTGCTATGAAAAAAAGTGCTGGTAACTCAAATCCAAAGGAGAGGCAAATCAGCCTTCATTCAATAGCACAAGTGTCAGCCAGAGGACTATTCTATCCAATAATGGAGGCCAACAGATGAATGTTGGGCTCTGAGTCAAGCTAAGAGGCTGCTTATTTTGTGCCCCTAAATGGTCCCCACCTCAGAGAGGGTAACTTGTCAGCAACTGAAATTGTGGTCACTAACTGAAATGAGGAACAGCCACAAAGCATGTCCTAGTGAATTCATCAAGGCAGAAATATATATTCTGGTAATCATCTTTTA
Source organism: Actenoides lindsayi (assembly GCA_025331215.1). Classification (NCBI taxonomy): domain Eukaryota; kingdom Metazoa; phylum Chordata; class Aves; order Coraciiformes; family Alcedinidae; genus Actenoides; species Actenoides lindsayi. The sequence continues at coordinate 21,380 of WTSP01008920.1, forward strand.
AAAGTTATACCCTTTGGACAGGACTCCCTTGTTTTGGGAGACTTTGTTTTGCTGTGTGTATAACAGTCAGCAGAAAATATCAAGAACTAAAAGAATAAATCCATTTTTGAAGTCTCAGAAGTACAGCATCACCTCTCTAGCCCAAAATCTGGATATTTCTCCTTCTCTTTAGATTCTTTTTTGTAATTAGAACTGAAGACAAGTATAAAATCAACTCATGTTATATAGAGGTAAACTGCGGGAAGTCCAAGAAGTCAGGCTTAAGAATCCATCTTGTGACTGGGGATGCAGAAGTGCAGTTTGTCAACAGAACTATCCAGAGGACAGTAGCCAAGACCTGTAACCAAGACTGACCAATATCAAAAGCATCTGTTTATATTTAACAGGTTATACTGACACCATGCACAAGTAAAGAAAAAGCTTAGACATGGTCACAAATGTTGTCTCCAGCATGCAGAGAATGATGACAGAACAGAGAAATAAATATGATGATTATCCAGTGTCATATCAGTATTTTCACTAATGGGGTATTAGCAGAATGCAGGTATGAGCACTGGTAAAGTACTTTGTATTATTCGAAAGAGATATAGGCTCTGGATAAATTCAGCCTCACTGTGCAGACTAGATGGTCAAATTTAGAAGAGACACCTAACTTGGCTGCCTCTGCTCACCGTCAGAAGGTGCAGATGTATATTAAACTAAATACTTGGGAAATGCTCTTAGTATCTTTTTGCTGCCAGATCCATGTTTAAGCGTCATCCTCGTATTGATGACACAGTAGTGCCTGCTTCCGTGTGGAAAAAGGTGGCAGAGCTTTTCTGCCATGCTAGAGGGGCAAATATGTCATCAAGACAAGAGAAGAAAGCATGTGCCGCATGTCGAAGACAAATCCTTGAGTCGATGAGAGAGCTGTATGAAGGTTTTTAGGCTTCCATTATTCATGTACACAGCTGGGGAACACATCTCTCCAGCACATGCAAGCCACCAACACAAATATGTAGTAGAGGCTGAAGCCACACACAGTCTGCATCAACTACAGCTTTTGTCTTCCTACTACCCACTGTTGCTGCTCAGTTAACGTTTTCTTTAGTATAAGAAAAATGTCAATGTTCTGCCACTACCTTTTGGTAATAAAGTATTGGCTTCCATCCCTTAAGCCAAAGCACAGAGAACACAGCCTCAAAGAGGTGTAGTTTTTAAACACACAGAAGCTAACCAGCACATTCAGGAATTGCAATCAGTAATAGTTCAAGATGTGTTCTTGAAAGCTGGATATTTGAGGACTTCAAAAAAAGCTAGGACATAACGTACCAAAGTCAATATTTCCGAACAAAACTAATGAAATATTGGCATAAGTGGTAAATCAATTTTTTGAGAAAGTTTAAAGATGGAGATCAGACACTGAACTTTTCCAACCATCCTTTCATCCTCGTTGTAAGGTGCATCTAACAGTCCTTTCAAAGTTAAACAACTGGTCTAAATACACATTACCATGTGCACCAGCTATTGCTAAAAATAGTACTAATACATCACAATGCTGTTCATACTTGCACTTTCAGACAGCATATACTGATTCAAGCATGCATGCTAAATAGTTGCTCAAGTGATGTGACGTAAAAACAGCTTTACCTACAAAGGTCATTTGCCCCTTTTCCCAAGGTACAAGTTTAATTACCTGCATCCCTGAAAAAGAAAATTTTGCATCAACTAGGGCCAGTGAAGTCATGATTCCAGTGGAGTTAAATTCAAGCAAACCTGGCATAAACAGCTGCTTTTCCACATCTGAATCTTTCCAAAATTCTAACACTCAGAAGATTTAAACACCCTTTAAGATTTATAGCACTCACAAACCTGGACAAAATGCCAGACACTTAATGTTTGCATATAAAATCTAGATAATGATGAACCTAAGTTCCTTCTGACTAGGAACAACAGCACTGGTTTCTTCTGCCTTTATTTCATGATTTAAAAGAACGCAGAACACCATCTGACACCTCACTGCTTGAAAAAATTAAAAGATGCAGAAAATTCCAAAACCAAGATACCTGTTATTTTGTCCCTAACGAGCTTGCAGGATTCTATCTCACCAATGCTGCCAAACAGACTCTTCAGTTCCTCTTGTGTCATGTTCTGTGGAAGGTAGTTGACTATTAAATTGGTCTTGCTGTCTTCTGTGTTCCCAGAATCAACTGGTGACGAGCAATTGTTTATGGTGGTTGAACCATGGGCTGTGTTATTGCAAGTTGGTCCATTAGACAGTTGTGTTTCCATGGCAGCTATTACCTGCTGAAAAACACACAAAACAAGAACCATCAAAATTCATATGTCACCACCTGTTAAGAGTCCAGACAAGAACCTAGAAGACCTGCCTATGCAGACAATGGTATTGTCAGGATCATATGCTGCCTCTATATGCCAAAAAAACTCAACCCACCCAAAAACCCCACCAATACAGAAGGATTATTAAGGCAATTCTTAACTGAGAGGCAAATAAAATTGTCAAAATCTCCCAGGAGCTCTCTCATTCAACACTCAATTAAGCAAAAAGCTTCACCCTCTCCCATTCCCTTCATTTAAGGGCATCACAGCCTTCTTAGTATAGACGTTACCTAGCAGAATTGTCCTTTACAAGAGTAATCAGTTCTATTAAAAGTGGTAATTAAAAGCTACATTTGGTATAACTTCAAAGTGATAGCATTTGGTTATTTTAAAAAAAAGAGGTGTTAACTCTATGCTGATTTCTCATAAGCAATAGCAGAAAGCAAAATTAGCAGTTTAGAGATACTTAGATACATGAATGCGCTGGGATGGAAAACAAACTATTCCTTGATAACCTTGAGGTCAATCTTCTGTCATCACATATTGGAAGTAGGCTTCTAAATGCTTTTGTTTTATTAAACTGACAACCTGGTTCTCACTTCTTCCCTCCCCTGCACCCTGAACACACTTAACTTTGACACTAACTTGATTTACTTTTAGGCATCAAAATAAAGGAGCAATCACCACTCCAGGAGCTACTGTGTTTCACATCAAAGTAATTGAGTGTACAGTTGGCAGATAGAGCACCAATAATTTGGAGAAATGTCACTACTTGTACCACATGTACAAACAGCTCTGCCTTCTCAGTCACTGAATGTTAACAGCTAGTAAACACAATTTTTTTTTTAATGGCAGTCTAATACCCAAGACTCAGGCAGCCTACCCTCTTTGAGACCAACTACCATAGGACAATGTCTAACAGAAAATTCTATAAATTTATTTTCCACTAACAAACATCTCAACACAGAAATAAGACTCATCAAGAAGTTTCACTGAAAAAACCTCATCCAGCAGTCACCAAAATCCAAACTCATGGTTCCATTTCTAGGAAAAGTTCTCGCACAAAAAACCCTGCTGTAAAATTGCAGTATAACGTCAGGACCTCTGGACGGTATTTGTCCTAACTGTCCTGCCCAAAGTAGCTTATACAATCAAGGCATACCACCCCCAAGGCACACCCAAACAGCTGATTAGGTCAACTGTACTCAGGGAGTGCAAATTTGCTTTTCCTAAAAACACCACAGGGGCTACATAGAGTGTCTTAAACTACAATTCAGACACTCCTGGGAAAATATTTCTATGATATGCATACAGAAATAATTTCCAAAAGGTTATTTCAGCATGATGCAAAAAAAAGGAACATGCACATATTAAGAATATTTAATATAAAAATGTGATCTATTTTTCCTGAAGCGTTAACTGCAAAAACATTTTCTTCCCTTGTGACAAACTCCAAAGGGTAACCTGTTCCTGGCACTGTCATGAAACAAGTCTGCTGAAAAGACGAGAAACTAGATGATCCCAATTAAGACAAACTACTTGTCAAAACACTAGTATATCTGTCAGAGCTAGTAGTCACAAATGCAGTGCTGACTGAGGCTCTCTAGGATTGCTTTATGCCCCACCTTTTTCTTTCTTCCTTAAACTTGAAGTGTTCATTGGTCAAAATTAGCAGGCTTGAGCAAGGACAAAAAACAATCCTCACTTAACTGCACATTTAATGTTCAGGTGGCAAGAATGAAATCCTAAGCCAACATTCAACTGAACAGCTGCAGTAGCCTGTGTGTGCTGAAACTACAGCTCTTCTCAGCTATAGAACCATCTGCTCTGAATGAAGTCATACTAATGTGTTTTACAAATAATGCATATTCCATTGATAGGTTGAATAGAACTGTTCATAAAACACAAAGCATATCTTCAGCATTTACTAAATATTTTCCATCCAGAAAAATAGGTTGAGATAGATTTACAGTTTTCAAACAGTTTCTTCAAATAAGACTTTTAATATTCTATAATATACTTTTAAAATGGTAAACATAAATACATAGTATACAGGTTTTTAAAGTTACTGCAATTTAGTATTCAGACCATACCAAAACCGTTTTAGTAAAATACTACTCTTCAATTATCCACCAGGTATTTTGAATTAGTACTAAAGTCTAATTGATGTTAGAAAAGAGGCAAGCCACTGCAGTGTAATTTCTACAGGAGATCACCATATTATAGAAAAAATTATCATGGTACACCACTGTGTTCTATGCTCTCAGAATAGGGACACAACCCGCAGCCTATAATGAAATGTAGAAGATAGTGTTCCAAATGGAGGACTAAAGAGTTTGGTATGGCCTCAGCACTATTAACATGTAATAAAGTAGCCTACAGAATTTAAGAAAAAATCCCACAGACCCCAGTCCAAGGCTCTGCTGCCCACGAACCACTTCTAAGCAGAGAAGCCACATCACACAGTCTGACTGCCATGTTAGTTTGGAGTTGCCGTCTGCAATATGGACACAAAAAGTACCGTATGTTAGATTAGCAAGGTAATGCAACAAATCAGTTTGTACAAATTTACAGTAATTGCATTTATATTCCCAGCACGTCCATGCAGTGTGGCTTAATTGGATTTGAGGCAATTCCAATCTAATCTTTCCAAATTGAGTTCTAAATTTATTTTTTCTTACATTAAATAAGAAGCTTGATTTTAGGATTTCAAAGACAATGCAGTCTAGTTACCCTTGCATCTGCCCTGGAAACTACCTCTAGGACCACACCATGCCTAAAAGGAACTATACCGCAGAACAGATTTTTAAATCTTCAAGACTGAATATACAGAAAAGAAAGCAAACATAGTAAGTCAATTTTCCATTAACATGTAAGATGACAACACACCACTGAAAAACCCTTTACAAGCCTTTCCCAGCCCACAAAAAGTACACAAGACAAACTACTTTGAGATCAAGTCTGTTCTTAAAATTTTGTGTTTTAAAAATTAAGTAAATTAAAATTTACACAGATGTTAAGTTAATTAAGTAAGATGTTAAGTAAGTTGCAACAGCAGTTTAAATGAATCACCGGACATACAAGTGCCAGTAAGGTCAAGGATTTCTCAAGTGGAATAACTAGAGCAAAATATGCAAAAGGTAGTTGTTCTTAGGGGTATTTTTGTCCTCCTTTGTTTTTAAATAAAGCATCATTGCAAACCCAGTTGAATTTGAATTGAACAGTGCTAGGAAGATACCACAAAAGCTAACAGGCCATTTGCAGATGATTACAAGTAGTCCAGATGTTAAATATCACCACAATACCGGCACAGACCGGGGAAACTCCTGGCTGTTGCCACAACTTGAGACTGGTTTAAGTTCAAGATGTTGTTCTTGCCCTCGGTTAGCAGATGAGGTAAGTCTACACTTGATAAAATAAAAAGGACTCAGGTTCTGGAAGGCTGATGTATCCAGGGTTTATAAACACATACTTCAAAATAACGTTTCCTGCTTTAAACGAGTGTAAATTAGTCTTCATTTTGGTTTGCTACTGAAGTCCATATGGTTACCCAACTTTATGCATGGTCTTTATTTCTAACTTGGATTGATACAGGCCTTTAATCGTATCTTTTTATGCAAAATACTGAGGCTTTGGTATCAGCTGCAAATTTCCAAGCCATTCTCTCTGGTCTCAACCCAAAACCAATGGCTAACAACTGCACTTCTGAAGCTCTCCATTGTGTACAGCCAAGTATGTTTGATAAGCTGATTATTACATAAAGAAAAACTGGAAGTCTAATTCCAGACAAGCTTGATGAAAGAGACTGTGTTAAAGTAGCAGTCTACAAAATTCACTACAGTTTCTGTAAGAGAGAGATGTGCATATATATATGGTTCTCAGCAAAGCAGCATGACCTAATCAGATTGTTTGCTTCCTGTTAGTCATGGGCTGCAGACGGAAAACTCCCAACAGGACACCTTGTGTGCAGAGGACATCAATGTATTCGCTACATAAACTTCACTGTGCACTAGAACATCACATCACGTTTCAAGAAAGCAAAGAGCACTTCTAGTCTGCGTAACACATCTATCTTCACTGAAGTGCTCCACAAGGTACTCACTTCAATGTACAAGTCAGATCTCTGCCACCCCATTATGTCTCATAACCAAATTTCGCTCTACCAATTTTTTTACCATTTTACTTTCAAAGCTGCACAGAATGTTTTTACATCTAGTTGAAAAACTAGGGTTCTTATCCTTTTATTTACACTTCTATCTGACCTGAAAAAAAAATAAAATAGTTAATGACAAAGAAAAACCAAAAGTAATAAAAAGAATTGGTTTCAAGCCTAACACTGTACTTTAACATTTAAGAACAGCTGTAAAATACTGAACTATTGAAGAATCAGTATCACTATTAAAAAACTAATCCAGTTTGACTATTAGCCTCAGAGACAGTATTATGCTTTGGATTATTAAAATAGGTCAGCAGTTACTACATTCAAAATCTAAGAAATCACGAAGTCCAGGGAGTAGGGTTCTATGCCTATTAAAGAAATGTAAGTTTGTCTTAAAATACATTCATATTAAGAGAGGAACAATGAGGTTAAGTTGGAAATCTGCTCTTTCTTCACAATCCTGAAAGGAACAGAACTGAAAACAAAGTTGGTTCATTTCAGCAAACTGAGTGGTTCCTTTTGTTAACATACAGTGCACCAGAGCCATATACCTTTCAATAAACTTTTAATTCACCAAGCACCGTGAAAAAAATCAAATACTTTTAAAACACTTTGTAGCATTAACTGAATCCCAGTTTCTAATTAGCTGGAGTTCAAGTAAGTCATGAGTAAGGTCTGACTAGCAAAGAAGCAAGCAGGCTTTTTTTTTTAGACCAAAACCATCAGGAGTTAAAAAGCCATATGGTTCATGTGATTAGTTCTGGCTGCCATAGAACAGCTTCAGTTATATCAACAGTAGATTTTTATGAGAGCTTTAGACAATAAAGCAGAGCTAGCAACATGAAGACCTGCAAAATAATAGTTACAGTGGTCTATTAATTTTCCCTGCAAAACAGGTGTTTTGATATGTAATATACTCAACTGCTTGTTCTCACCTGAAAATGGAAGCTAAGGATGGATGCTGGCAGTGGTGAGACAGGATAAAGGTGAAGTAACAGAACAGAAAAGCCTTCAATCACTGTTACTATCTCAGGTATATATGCTAGAGAGAAATTTTTATCACATCACTCTTTTGTCCAAAGCCTTTCTACTACCTGTTTTGATTCATACATGTGCATCACAGTCATTGAGAAAAAAAATTACATACTTTTTATATACAGTTTATTTCTATTTATAGACACCATACCAAAATTCACTGCACAGACACCTGCCCTGGTTAAGCTATATACTTCTAAATGGTATGACTAAAGATGATTACAGAATACTCAACACCCTGAATCTAACTATCCAGACACTGTATATTAAACACATCTGCCTCCTCCAACATGTTACTACTGTGCAGAGGCAAAAGAATCTGCACTATGAAATGCCTCCAGCCTCAAGGGTCAGAGCTCACACATTGCTCTTGATAAACCCTGAACATGTCCTTGAAGAGCTCACACTAGGAGACTTTCAGAACTTTAAAATTCAGTATTTGTCCTTTCCCCTTTTGAGGACAGAAAGCACAATAGAAGCACATGACAATCATCACTTGTCCCTATTTGGGTAAGTAGATGTTAGACATTTTGTTTTCTTAATACCAAATAGACGAATGTACTCATCCCTGGGGTTTTGCTTAATGTCCTTTATATTTACAGAGTTCTTATACCACCTCCTTTGACTCACTACAGTAATTAAGGTAATTTAACAAGGGTAAGTTTGTTGTCTGTGAGGAGTGTTGCTAAAATCTTAAATAAAAAGAAAAAAGCCTTCACCATTATTTGGGTGCTCAGTAAAAGGCAATAGCCCTGACATAGCCTACACACTGAATTTTGCTTTAAAAAGCAGAACTCAACAAAAAACTCAGTAACTAAAATAAGTATTCCAGCACACAGTTATTTGAATAGATACAGTTCTTAATGCTTCCCCTTTACTGATTTTATATTTACTGGAGTGTTAAAACTGAAGGGCTCATGGTTGTTTTGTTTTGGGTTTTTTTTCCAAATACTCAAGTATTTTATGAGCCTGAATGAAAGCACAGCATTAATTCATGCACACTCAAAAGGTGTACAATATGAGGTAATGGAGGCTGTTGAATCCAGCATACTCAAAAAATACTATATATGCTGTTAGAACATCCCAACTTCTTTATCGGTAAAGGCACATACAGGCCAGATGGCATCTCTGCAATCAACAAGGTGTCTCGACAGAACGAAATACCACTCTTTCCATTTCCCTGTAGGAAGGATAATTGTCAAGGAGAGCCTCAATTGCTCTGATGTCCACAGATAAAGAGCACATTATGCTTGGTGAGTCTACACTAATAGGCTAAACAGTGCTAATTTCTTAGGCTGAGCTTTCACAGAGAACAGTAAGGGTTGGAAGGTACCTCTGGAGATCATAGAGTCCAACTCCACTGCCAATGCAAAATCACCCATGACAGGCCACACAGGAACAGATCCAGGTGGGTCTTGAACATCTCCAGACAGCCTGTTCCAGTGCTCTGTCACTCTCACAGTGAAGATGATTTTCCTCAGGTTGAGGTGGAACTTCCTGTGTTTCACCTTGCAACCATAACCTCTCATCCTATAAACAACTGAAAAGAGACTGGCCCTTTCTAGTTGACACTCACTCTTCAGATATTTGTAAACATTAATTAGATCCCCTCTCAGTCTTCTAAACAGTCTTCTAAACTAAACAGCCCCAGAGCTCTCATCCTTTCCTCATAAGAGAGGTGTTTCAGTCCCTTCATCATCTCTGTAGCTCTCTGTTGAACTAAAAAAAAATAAATTAATTTTTGGCTTCCCTCCAGTCCTCAGGCACCTCACCTGTTCTCCATGATCTTTCAAAAATGATGGAGAGTGGTAGAGCAACAACATCAG